>JABJVR010001155.1:0-54820 GCA_025773905.1 Chitala chitala
GTGTATCCTTACAGCACTACAAGCATCACAGTGTTGTTTAGACACGACCTAACCGAGAAGCTGTCTTCATGTTTAACAGCATTCTTACCGCATCATCACACAGGAGCTCCAACAGCCTCTTCAGTGTCTCCACAGAGACCTCTGGTGTCCCAGCATTCTCTGGGGCAGGGAGCTCACCGGTAGGCTCCTCCTGACCTCCTGTCTGCAGAGGCTCTGGTTGCGAGATCACTGGGCCTGAATGCTCCATGAAGGGCAGAGTGGGCCGTGCCCAGGCCATGCCCAGCTGCTGCTTGTGAAGCAGTCTGTCAGTGTGCAGCGCTTTCTCCACCAGCTCCTTCACCTCTGACTCATTCATTAGCCAGATCTCTTCAAAATTCTTTGCATCAACAGCCACCAAGTGTCTGTGCAAAATTAGGAAAGCTCAACAAATGTGAAAGTTGGTGAAAAAAGCTGAATGATGCGTGTTTAGCTTTTACTTTGTTGACTTTCACATGCTCACTTCATGTGTTTCTGTGCTTATTGCCCCCCCATATTGGTGAAATAACACTTTGATGTGTACATGCACATCTGTCACCTTAAGAACTCTTGCAGAATTGTTTTTTGTCTCTTACATGCACATCAACTCACACGAGACAAAAAAGAATTCTCAGAATTACCGTGTGAGATGATTGCAGATGGCTTTTCTATGTGTTTGGATATTTCTGTGTGTTCACGTCTGTGTGTGTGTGTGTGTGTGTGTGTGTGTGTGATGACTGCAGATGGATTTTCTGTGTGTCTGGGTATTTCCTTCTGTATTTTGTCCCATATGACAGCTGTTTGGCACTGACCTCATTTTCATGTGCATGTTGCTGTACTGCTGTGTAATTCGCCTGTGACTGTCCTTGAGAGACTGGCTGTCGTCTTGAAGTTGCTTAAGCTGCTTTGGACATCCAATCTTCAGGTTGTTCAAGACACCCTGAAGTCTTGCATATAATCAATAAAAAAAACATATTAGACCTGTGCAAGATTTAAAAACAATTAGGTGAAACAACAGTATAAGGATGAGCTAGGGACTTACAATTAAAACAATCATAATTAAACGTTAAAAGTTGCTGCAATTAACAGTTCATTTAAATAGTGAACGACACTGATAACATGAATGTCAACATATTGAAAATTATATGTGGGATGTGGACTGAATTAATAACAATAATGATTTATAAACAATGTATAGTAAGTGCAATGAAAAAATAAAAACATCAAACATTTTTTACATTGGTTTTAATTCAGTGTTGTTATCATGCTGGTCTCCATAGTCAGATAAACAGTGTACTTGTCTTCCGTAACCCATGGTTCATATCATTACTCAAAGACCAGTGTTTTCTGTGCACTCTTCTCATCATTAGTTCACCTGTTGACAGGTGTCTCCGGTGCTACATGGCCCTGTCACAGTAGCCAGTCTTTCTGTTTCTCTCTCAAACATAATAAAGGTGACTTGCAATGACTTGTAAAAGGTGATGGTGCTTCACTAAGTGCTTGATTACCTGTTAATTCTACGTTTCTGTTTGGATTTGATAGTGATATTTTCTTCTTCTCTCTTCTTTAGTACGTGGAAGTTGTAGTCTAATTTCTCCTGATTTAACTGGTATATAGCTTTCATCTGTTGTAACTGTTGTTCCAGGTTCTATGAAAACAACATAAAAGCCATTTATCCTGTATCTCAATGCAAAGCAGCTCACAGAGAACTGGCACAAACTGTACAATGTATTTATTCAATATAAAACAATCATGTTGGAAGCACTGAAGGTAATGCACATCTGTTCAGTCAGACTATTAAAAAGAACACAGAGCCTTGGAAAACTGAAATTAAAGCAAACAGAATACAAATGTACTGATAAATGGGAGGTAAATGCAAAAATGAAAATGTAAGACAAAAGGTTAAAATAAATTAACTGGATTTTGAAATATTTTCTTCCTCTCAATCTTACTGAAGTTAACTGTATGATTATTAAAGGATTTACTACTTCTACTACTGTTATTATTGTATGGAGCATTTGGATAATTTTAAAAGAGCTGAGTCAGATTAGCTTCTTTTCTCAGTTCATTGTCTGTAGTTCCTAAGAAAAGCAACAAAAGCAGAATGTTTCAACACAACCTCTGATTGATTCTTACAGCACTGGATTTATAGCATATGCTCTAAGAAAGCACACCTCTACGTTAGTGTCCAGTTTCTTCTTCAGCTTGTTGTACTCCTCCATATTGTCCACTCTGAGCTGGCATATCTGAAGCTCGTACTTCTCCAGCTTCTTCATCCACTGCATCAGGTAGTCTACCTGAAAAATAGACAAGTGATGAGGAGCCTCACACCATGTCAATTATGGACTGCTATATAAAGATGTCGTGGAAATTAAGGGTTGAAGCAGGAAATCCATTTTAAAGCTTACTGAATAGAGACCAATCTTCAGAGAACTCGGGTGAAAGGAATGCACATAGCTAACATAGAAGCCCAATAGGAAGGCATGTTCAGGTGTCAACCAGTAATAAGGCCTAGGAATTAAAAATATCACCTTATGTGGACAAAGGCTAATGAACAAAAACCAAGCAATAAACTGAGAACACTCTCTGAAAAGTTATATAAAATAAAGACATGTCTGGTCAGAACACTGTGGGCTTGTTAGTTACACAGAAATCTTCAGCAATGTAACAAACAAGTTCAAACTTTTCTCTGCTGTAGTTTTCCTGTTTATGTTACCCTACCAGGAACATTAAGTTCTTGTATGTGTGAGCTGTATTCACATACTTGGTATTAAGTCAAGTCTGTTCAGTGAGGGTGTTGGACTTTGCTAAGGGTGCATACTGTTCCTTGATTTTCACAGACAGAATATCGATAAACAGCTGAGAATGGAAGGATGTCTGGTTTGGGGGCTGGAGGTCACATCCCTGCTATTTGCAGATGATGTTGTTCTCATGGGGGTTGTCAGGGGTGTCAGAGAGAGGTAGTACCTTTGGTGGGGGGACATATTGTTCTCACTTGAACATTTTGTCCACACTGGTTCTCACCTGACACTCAGCTCTCACCAGTGGCTCCTCGTAGCTGTTTGCATGCAACAGCAGTCACACCCCAGGCAACAGCTTCGACTGGTCGGCAAAACCAGGTGAGGGTAGCTGACGGGCTTGAAACCCTCGGTGAGTTAGGGACTGTCTACCTCAGCATGAGAAGACTGGACCCAGCAGACTATGAGAAGGAAACCACTAATTTGGTTCAACGGGCAGGAAGGCGGACCCAGCAAAGTGCTGTGGAGTGCAAATAGGGCATAGTGCTGGCCATCCACTGCATCCTGGCCCATCTCCAGGATGGGTTGGAACGAGAGAGTGAGGCCGACGATCTGCGCAACTCTCCCTCACTTAAATCCAGTTCACGTGTAAGTCATGACATCACCCTATTGTATTTTCCTATTTATCCCCCATGTCAAATCCTGTGGCAATGGGCAAGTGACGAAGCAGCAGGTGCGGATACACTGAAAGCTGTAGCCACAATCCCATACACAGGCGGCCCAGGGTAATGGGTCACTCCCTACTGGACTGAATCAGCAGTGGAGTTCGGCATCCCCCTGGGTGTCTGAGCAGGCCTTTTTAGGATGGCTATGCTCACCTCCATGGCCTGAGGAAGGGGCTAGAAATGGTGCCCTAAACATAGCCTGCTTCCCCATACCCCTGGCCTGCATACTGCAGCAGGGGGGGATCCCAACTATGCGGTCCCTGTAAAAACAAGAAAGTATCGGTGACTCCGCTCACCACTGGCACATGGAATGTGAGCACACTTATGGATAGCTCTAAAGCAGATAGACCTGAGCGACGGACAGCACTTGTCGCAAAAGAATTCGACAGGTACAACATCCAGATCTTAGTTAGACCAGGCTTGCAGATGAAGGCCAGCTGACAGAAGTCAAAGCCGGCTATACCTTTTTCTGGAGTGGTCGCAGTAGTGCTGAACGTCGTGAAGCAGGTGTGGGTTTTGCCATCAGATCTAACCCAATCAGCAAATTATCCAGCCTTCCAAAAAGTTTCAACGATTGACTCATATCTCTACAACTCCCCCTCAAAAGAAAGCGCCATGTGCATATGTCCCCACTATGACAAACCCAGAGGAGACCAAAGACAAGTTCTAGAGTAACTCATAGCAGTTGCGCCCAAGGAGGACAAGCTCATAATTTTTCTATGCCAGAGTCAGAGCAGATCACCAGACATGAAACGGAGTTACTGGAAGAAATGGAGTCAGCAAAAGCAACAGCAATGGTCGCCTGCTTTTGAAGACCTGTACAGCTCATGACCTGTTGATCACAAATACAGTCTTCTGCCTATCAAACCATAAAAAGACATCCTGGATGCACCCATACAGCAACCATTGATACCTCATTGTCATAGTAAGGAGAAGGGATAGGCAGGATGTTAGAGTGACCAAGGTCATGTATGGTGCAGATTGCTGGACAGACCACAGACTAATTCTCTTAAAACTCAACATGTATATCCAGCCTAGGTGGCGCCTGCAGGGGATCAATAAACGATTCAACATCTGTAAGTCAGAACGGCACTCTGTGCACCAGAACTTTAGTGAGGATCTTGACAGCAAGCTTAAACAACTTTGGCATAAACAAAGCAGAAGAGGACTGGGCCGCTTCCAGAGATGTAGTTTACAACACTGCTCTCACTCATGTGGACCAGAACACACGCAAACACTTTTCGATGAAAAAGATGAAGATATTCAGAAGCTGTTGGATGAGAAGTGTGAAGCCTTCAGATCCTTTCAGCAAGACACTACATCTATCTCAAAGAAAAAGGCTTACACCTTTGCAAGGTTCAAATTAAGCTCAGAGAGATGCAAGACTCCTGGCTCAGCAGAAAGGCAGATGAGATACAGAAGTACGGTGATAGCAACAACTTCAAGCACTTCTACGATGCCTTGAAGACCATCTACGGGCCACAGTCCTCTAGAACATCACCACTGCTCAGTGCTAATGGGTCCACCCTGCTTATTGATAAGAAAACCATCTTGAGAAGATGGGCTAAGCATTTCCACAATGTCCTGAATATGCCTTCTTCCATTCATGTTGAAACCATTGACCAGATGCCACAAGTTCCTATTAACACCTCCCTGGTAGAACTCCCAAAGGAATCAGAGGTTAAGGAAGCAATCAAGCTTCTCTCCAGTGGCAAAACTCTAGGCTCTGACTCCATCCCAGCCAAAATCTATAAGGCAGGAAGACCAGTCTTGATACAGAAGCTCACTGTGCTCTTCCAGATGATCTGGCAATGGGAAATTGTTCCTCAAGAGCTCAAAGATGCTTCTATCATCCAACTCTACAAGAGAAAAGGAAACAGGCAATCTTGTGACAACTACAGAGAAATTTCCCTCCTGGCCACAGCGGGCAAAATCTTTGCCAGAGTCCTCCTCAACCGCCTCATTCAGCACCTGGAAGATGGACACCTGCCAGAGAGTCAGTGTAGCTTCAGAAAGGGACATGATATTTGTAGCACTCCAACTTCAGGAGAAATGCCAGGAACAGAATAGGGATCTCTATACCATGTCTGTGGACCTGAGTAAGGCTTTCAACACTGTCAATCATGAGGGACTATGGCGGGTCATGGAGAAATTTGGATTCCCAGGCAAATTCATCAGTATGGTGTGCCAGCTCCATGACGGCATGCTGACTTGAGTGTTGGACAATAGAGACTCCTCCATTGCCTTTCCTGTCACTACTGGAGTCAAGCAGGGCTGTGTACTGCGCCAAATTGAACATCTCTACAGAAAGACAGGTCTCACTGTCCATAAGGAAATTTGTTACAATCATATTTCTCACTATAAGGACTGTATTGCACAAGTTAAATCTACCTACTATTCTGTTGTAATTGACTTGTATGAAGGCGATTCAAAGGCCTTGTTCTCGGTGCTCAGAACTGTCACACAACCGCCTGCCCAATTCCTTCACATATGTATTCCAAAGACTTCTGTAATACACTCCTATCCTTGTTCTCTGATTAAATCAAAAATATACACCAGCAGCTTACTCTTAACATTCATCACAATCCATCCTTCCCTATTCCTTCAGTGTGCCCTTCTCAGTTCCTCTCAGAATTCACCATACCTTCCGCTGTTGAAATTTGTGATTTTATAAGAAAATCCAAAACATCAACCTGCCAATTAGACCCCCTTCCAATTGGTCTTGTTAAGACCATTGTTTCCTCTTTTGTTCCTCTCATTACACACATAATTCACTCCTCTTTGTTTACAGGAATTGTTCCCTCTCACTTCAAAATAGCTGCTGTTACCCCAATACTTAAAAATCCCAGTGCAGATCTCAATGACCTCAATAATCTCCGCCCTATCTCCAATATCCAATTCCTTTCTGAGATTCTCAAAAGAACAATTTCTTCTCAGCTCCATTCTCATCTTTCACGTAATAATGTATATGAGCAATTCCAGTCTGGTTTCCGTCCTCTCCATTGCACTGAAACAGCTTTACTGAAAATCACTAATGGTCTCCTCCTGGCAGCTGACTCTGATCTTCTGTCCATTCTCATTCTGCTTGATCTGAGTGAGGCCTTTGACACCATTTCACATTGTATCCTCCTGGACAGACTTTCCACTATTGGCATCACTCATACACCCCTCCTTTAAATCTTATCTCTCTGGATGCACTCAATTCATTCAGTTGAAATCATTCACATCGCATTCACTCCTAGTCACCACAGGTGTGCCCCAGGGTTCTGTCCTCAGGCCTCTACTTTTTTATTATTTACATACCCCCCCTTGGTTATATCTTCCGTAAATATCATATTCAGTTTCATTGTTACACAGATGACACCCAGCTCTATGTTTCCATCAAACCACTCCACTCTTCCTCCTTTATCCCTTGTTGACTGCCTCCTTTAAATAAAATCATGGTTCACATCCAACTTTCTCAAACTGAATAATGATAAAACAGAAATGATACTTATTGGTACAAAATCCACTCTAACCAAATCTAACAGTTTCACAATATCTATTAATAATTCCTCTATCTCTCCTTCCCCTTAGGTTATGAATCTGGGTGTCATCCTCGATAGCACACTTTCTTTCACCTCTCACATAAACAACATAACACAATCAGCCTACTTGCATCTTTGCAGTATTAGCTACCTTTGTCCCTCTATCACACCTCAAACCGCTGCCATATTGGTTCACAGTCTTGTCAATTCTCGGCTCAACTATTGTAACTCCCTTCTGTTTGGTCTCCCCCAGAAAAACATCCACAAACTTCAGTTGGTACAGAATTCACTATACCAGCCCACACCCTCAGATCCTCATCCATCTGTCTTACTGTCCCCTCTACTTGCCTCACTACTATGGGGGGTAGAGTATTCAGTCAGCCCTAAAACTATGGAATTCACTCCCCTCTGACCTACGCAATATTAATTCACTCCCTCACTTCAAATCCCAGCTCAAAACTCATGTGTTCAGGCTTTGCTACTCTCTGTGAATGCTAGGCCTTAACAACTGTCAATTCATTTGACTTCGACAGTTGATGCCATGATTATTGTTTATGTTTACTTGTATACATACTCTATTGTATTTTATAAGTTTTTGTAATTTTGGTTTTTTTATGGTATTTTCTTGTATTGTGATTGTAATGTGATTTTTTATTTTTCTTTTCTTGTACGGTGACCTTGGCACCCATAAATAAAATGTATTATTATTATTATTTACTTGCACCCATGTTATTTAGCAAGTTATTCTCAGCCACGCTCAGATGCCTTCTGCGTTGACGAAGAAACCAGCATCAAGATCAAATACAGGACTGATGGCAGACTCTTCAACCTGCGGAGGCTATAGGCCAAGACCAAGGTGGAAGAGTAATAGTGCGCGATTTTCTATTCACAGACGACTGCGCACTCAACGCTGCCACAGAGGTCCAGATACAGCAAAGCATTAACTGCTTCCCCACTGCCTGCAGAGACTTTGGCCTTACCATCAACACCAAGAAAACCGAGGTTCTGCATCAGCCCACACCACAGAAGCCGTATGTTGAACCAGTTGTTAACGTCGAAGAAGAAATCCTGAAGGCTGTCAATAAGTTCACATACCTTGTCAGCACACTCTCTAGATCTGTGAACATTTACGATGAGGTTGATACACGCATTGCCAAGGCAAGTTCTGCATTTGGGCGGCTGCAGGAGTCAGTGTGGGAAAGGAGAGGCATCAAACTGCCCACAAAGCTGCAGGTATACAAGGCGGCCGTACTGCCCACATTACTGTATGCATGTGAAACATGGACCGAGAATGAGCACCATGCCAAGAAGCTCCATCGTTTCCAGATCAACAGCTTAAGAAGGCTACAGAAAATCACCTGCTGGACAAAGTTCCAGACACAGATGTCCTTGCCCAGGCTGGTCTGCCAAGTGTCTACACTTTGCTAAGGAGAGCTCAAGTCAGCTGGGCAGGCCACCTTGTACGTATGCCAGACACTTGCCTCCCAAAGAGACTGCTCTATGGTAAAGGCAAGCAAGGTGGACAGAAAAAGCACTTCAGAGACACGCTGAAAGTGTCTCTTTGGCATTGACCCGGATTCCTGGCAAACCCTAGTGCAAGACTGCACATCAACAGAAGCCCCATCTAATATGAGCAGAATAGAACTGCAGAGGCACAGGAGAAGCGTGTTCTGCGTAAATCCAGGGCCAACTTTTTACCAACTCACTCAGCAGATCATTTGTGCCTGACATGTGGCAGGGCTTTCTCAGCTCGCATCAGGCTGGTCAGCCACAGCTGGACACACCGTACGCAGCCAACCTGCTCAAAGTGATGTTTTTTGGTCATCATCAATAACGACGGACACAACTGTTCTCATGGGCCAATCTGACCTCTGGTAAGCAACAAAACAATTTGCTGCCAAGTGTGAAGCAGCTGGAATGACAACCAGTACGTTGAAGTCAGAGGCCTTGGTTCTTTCTTAGAAAGAGTGGATTGCTCTATTCAGGTCAGGGTAGAGGGACTGCCTCAAGTAGAGGAGATCAAGTATGTCATTGTTTTCACAAGATAACAAATGATGGGAAAAATGGACTGTGAGATTGACAGATGGATGGACCTCAGCATTTCTGCAGATATTATACTGGTCTGTCATGGTCAGGAGAGGACTAAGTGTAAAAATAATGCTCTCAATTTTTCAGTCAGTCTATAACGCTATCCTCACTAATCAGGAATCCTGGAAAGCCTTGAAGTAGAGCCACTGCTCCTTTAGATAAAGAGGAACCAGCTGAGGTAGTGTGAGTGTAAGAAGGATATCCCCTGAAAGATTACCACTGTGCAGAGGGCTTGGGGTAGGCTCACGATGTGCTGGGGAGATTATATCTACAAGCTGTTATTGGGGGTGCCATGGAATGCTCCAGGAGTGGCTGGAGACCATTTTGGATGAGAAGGAGGTCTGATCGGACCAGCTCAGCCTGCTGCCACCACAGCCCCCATTTGGACAAGCAGGTGGAAACTGACTGACTGACTTTCCTCCACAAAACCACTAACTGAGCAGCAGCCAAGTTCATTAAAAAAATTACTGGTTCAGGTGTCAGCTGCCAATTAGTGCATCACAATTTGAGGGTATAATTTAAATTTATATGCAAAATCAGTAGCATAGTACTATAACTACCATAAATCTTAGCCCTTACCCCTTTACGCCGCTGATTCTTCATCATCTCTTCCCTTTGCTCACGATTTCTGTCCAGGAGCTCAATACGTTCTTGTTCAAAGGCAATCTGTAAAGAGGTTTATTTTTAAAATAATACTGAAAAGGCAGTATAATAGTGTAACTAACAACATAAAAAAAAAATTGTGTTGTCGTATCATAAATGCACTTAGATATTGGTAGAAACAATTCAAGATAAGTAACTGAATGACACATGAAAAAGACATTTCATAAAAATGTATAGTGACCAGTTTAATATCTAAAATGTCCAGTTTAATATCTAAAATATTAACTGACTACATCAAAGGTACTGCTAGCACTAGTGTTACTACAGCTACTACTAACAAAAGAGATTCATCTTGTCATTACAACTTGATGTATTGTTACCTTAATTTGATCCAGCTCCTCACGGTAAGATTTCCTCAGATTTTTAACCTGGTCTTCCATTCTCTCTATCAACAGATCCACATCTTTTGCCTGTTTCTTCAAGTCTTTGACATATCTGTCATCACTGTCTTTCAGCTCCTAATGGAATAATATGGTTGAATTTGTTCTCGCTTAATTATATGTAATATATAAGTCATTTAGCAGACACTTTTATCCAAAGCAACTTACAACATTTCGTATCTGTTACAATGAGCTAGCGCAGGGTGTCTTGCTCAAGGACACACCAGGTGGCTGGGCTGGGATTTGGACTGGGAAACTTCTGCATCGCAGCCTGATGTTCTACCCATTGAGCCACTTGCCTGCTATTTAATTAGATGATGCCTATAAAGTTTAATTTGATGGACACTACATTGCAGATTCACAGCACTCCCACAAATAGCAAATTGTCATGCCCTGTCATTGTCATTACTCTCTATGACCACTAGATGTCCTTTCCTTGTTTGTTTTCTTCTTTCCTTGTGCTTGTTGTGTTAATGCCATTAGTACCTCAACCCATCCCCATTTCCCTTTTGTTTCTGTATAAGCTTTCCTCTTGTTGCAGTCCCTTGCCGGTTAATGTATGTGTTTGGCTGTTAGCTGTGTATGGGTAGATGTGTTATATCTCCTATGCTTTATTTCAGAGCATGTATTTACACCTGTTACCCTGTTCTAGATGCTTAATAAACCTTCTTTTCTGCTTTCAGACCTCGCCTTACTCCCCACAGTTACAAACCCCAAATAATGGCACTTTAGGGACTGATATTTTCACCCCATGTTCCTCTAAAGATTATGGAAGTGTGGAAGCCCCGATGAGCAAAACAAATTGAAAAACACAACAGCAAATCAATAAGCACAAGTACAAATTAGGAAACACAAACACAATTCAGAAAACAACAAATCTGAAAACACAAATACAATTTAGGAAACATAAACAATTCAGAATCAACAGCAAATCTGAAAACAGTACAACATTCACTAAAACTGGGAAAGGAAGGTACTTTTAGAATCTAGTATTCTTTTTGCTGAGTGAACAGTGAGTTTATCTACCATAAAGAGAACTTGACAAGACACACACACACAAAACAGGACCAATTTAGAGCTACCAAATAAGGTTTACTGTATGTCTTTGGAGTGTTAAGGAGACGAAAAGCCAATGTAGAAAGGGTAGCATATGCCGAATGTGGTAAAACTGATCTGTAAATTATTCATTCTACCCACAAATTTGATTTAAAAAAATATTTTTATTTTTTATAACTGACAAAAAACATAACAGTACTAATTATGTGCTCTGATGAACCTGATACCATATCAGCCATTATTCAAAGCAATATGTCTGCAATTATGGATACAGTATGTGTTTTGTTGATCAGACTGATGGCTTCAGTTACAGACTTACCACTGACCACTGTACCACTGACCACTGTTCTGAAGTTCCCACCTTTTGTAGGTCATCGATGACGTTGTTCTTCTCCTGTAGAAGAGCAGCACAGAGCTGCTGCTGACTGTTTAAAGCTTCCCAGAGTTCCTCAGGAACTTCCTTTTGCTTGGCCAAGCTCCACTTCTTAGTGATCTCTTCAAATTTGTCCAGGCTTGTCCTAGCTTCATTCTCCAATGCTTCAATTCTTAACGGTTCACAAATGAGCACAGAACACAGTTATGAAAATCTGTGTTAATATGCTTTCAAAAAGTAAAAATGGTGATTCACCTCTCTGACTGTCAAATGGATCTACAGCTAAAATCCTTCAGCAACCCAGATACATTGTTGCACCTACAATTTTCCAGTGAGCCCAGATATCTGTACCTAGAATTCTCAATTGACCCTAGATATGTGTACCTACAATCCTCCGATGACTTCTGGCATCTGCACTTGCAACCCTCTTCTAGCCAGAGGTGCTGTGATAGGACAGGCAAGGCATGCAATTGCTTGGGGCCCTAAGCTAGGATGGGGCCTCTGAGGGTAGTGAATTGCATAGTACATATTGCAACAACAAACCTGCAGGAATCCGCTAGAAACAATTTTAAGCCAGGCGGCTTTTGTTGTCAATGCATTCATATACGTTACACATACATGTCACAACAAAATTTGTGCTCTGCATTTAACCCATCCCCCTGGGGGGAAGCAGTGGGCAGCCACATGCAGCTCCCAGGGAGCTAGCGCTCAGTGTCGTGTTCAAGGTCTCACCTAGCAGCTGGGCCAGGATTCTGAACTTTAAAGAACCTGAGGGCCAGGTGGCAAGGTGGTTAGAGAAGCTCCAGTCCTTTCAGTTTGAAAGAATCAATTAAGTTACCACAGTGCAACTCCTGGGTGTCATTATGTCTGGGCCTAGCAAACGCCACACAATGTTTATGTCTGGGTCTGTAGTGTAGATGCTACACTACCACTGTAACAGACTAAGAGAGCATGCAGGTTTCAAACCCAGGTCATCGCTGCCTGTGCCATGCACTAGACAGGAGGATTAGTCTGATGAGCCAAAAACTCAAGTCTTTAGCTTTGGGAGCTAATCGAACTCTTGTCCCAACCCCTGGAAGGGGGGGAGGGGTGATATCACAATCACTGTAGCTGACCCGCTGCCACATGCAGTGGTCGCTACACTACCCCCTCACTGCAACCTCTTTCTATCTCACCTGAAGCAATTTCATCACAGATATTTGCCTAGGGCGTTCAGAATCTCTAAAATTACCCCACCTTTACACCCATGTATCTACTTCTGTAATGCTACAGTGATCACAGGTATCCATACCTACAATCCTACAGTGACCAGATGTATACACACCTGAACTACTACATGCATATCCTTCAAGTTGCCAGTAAAAACCCTTACAGCAGAGTGAGACCCCAGATAACAACATTTGCCATCCTATATTCACTTACGATTCTAATGCAAGCCCTTAAAGATAATCAGCTTTTATTGTCACTGCATACATATACATGTTGCACAAAGACATGTCAAAATGAAATTTGTGCTCTGCATATAACCCATCCCCTTGGGGGGAAGTAGTAAGCAGCCACACACAGCTAGCACTCAGTGTCTTGCTCAAGAATACACCTGGTTGGGATTTGAACCAGGGACCAGGAGACTTCTGCAACCCAGCCTGATGCTCTACCCATTGAGCCACCAGGCCTTGTTGCTGCACCTGCAATACTCCATCATAGCTACCTTCACGTGGTCTGATGCATACCTGTGTCGAGAGCTCTCCTCCTGCTTTACTCTTAGCTGGGACTCCCTGAAGTCTAAGGCAACTTGAACGTTAGTGACCAGCTCAGTCCCGTCACTCTGCATCTTAAATAATCTCTGGAAGATGACAACATGCAGATTTTGAAAACACTGGTTTCATACTTATAACAGTAAATAATACAGAACAATAGATAAAAGAAAAACATCACTAACACTATACATGTAGAATTAAAGTGCTGCCATTATGGGGAGAACCAGGCAACTACCAATTTGCAAATTTATTACATCATAACATCCAAATAAATATGGCTACCCTTTCACTGTCTTCTACTTGCTTCTGGCTTCTTCTGACATCTTCCTCAATTTCCTGTCTCTTCTGAGAGCCATACTCATGGATTTGGCTAAAAAACATTTCAGAGTGAGTAATATAAATTATGTACCTATGACAAATAAAATATATAAGCTACACATTTATTCAGTTACTTTAATGAGATAAAAAAGAACAGATAGCCTTTATGGTTTTGCAATAAATTGCAATGTTTTCTTTCAGTAAATATTGCAATTCAATAAATTGCAAGTGTTTACAAAGGAAAATGTAACGTTCAGCAAATTGTATAGCTAATGAAATATATGAGAAGCACACTTAATTCTTGCAATTTATATTAAATTATAAATAATAGGCGCCAGACAGATGTTATAAGCAATATTTCTGAACTCGAGAGGTCAGTTCAGATGGGAAACGTGTACTTTTCGGTACAAAAGTAAAATCCACTTTGAGACTGGCACAGCCGTCAGGCTGCTACATATGCTTTTACAAGTACGATACTGACTGGCTCGTTGCAGGGGGAATTTACATTCAAGTACTAATTAACTGGTAAAGTCGAAAAATCACGGAAAAATTCAGCCATTAGGTTGAGACTTTTAGAAGCAGTAATTTTAACCTCGTGATTTGTCCTTTTAGCCTCTCCAATGGATTTGTCACTTGTATATTTAATCACACGTCAGACCAGGCTATTGCTTTAATTTTATTAACTCTCCTCACTGATGTAGCTTGCATGGTAATAGCATTTAATAGTTAAGGGATGACCAGGCAGAACTGTTATTTATAGTCATTTAGGTACACAGCTACCGTTTGTTTGCTTCATGTCGTGCTGAAATCCGGAGGCGGCGGGCCGCAATTCTCTTCTCCGGTGTATCGTGTTCCGCCGCGAAGTCGGCTTGCTGCGGTACATCCTCCTCTATGCCATCAACTGTACTCATTGCTGGGTTTAATAAGTGTACACGATATAATAAAATTACAAGATGGATGTGCTTCACAGAACCCTTGCAACTGCATGGAAGACGGCGCTGAAGAATGAACTGTTGTTACTCTGGGTTGCTATGATACGGTGCGATGACTCAGTAGAAATTGTTCCAAGTTGGACACACCAGATCTGAAACAGTAATAGCCAGTGTTGGAAAGACAATCTGATGTATACTGAATATATATTGTAACGGACCGAGGGGAGCCGGCGGGCAATGATGAAAGGTGTATGCAATTTAAAGTTTTTTAACTTTAATGACGTAGTCGGCCAGAATTTTTGTGAGATATTACATATTGTGTGACAGCTGTGCCTGGATAGAACTACAGCTGACACGGGGAGAACGAAGGGCTGGGGGAGAAAGCGGGCTGCTAGATCAATCAAACCTATACAAGTTAAAATATTAGGAACACCCCCATGTTCAGATTCAGACACGCAGGCACATAACTCAGCCGGGGGGGGCAAGACAAAATGAAAAGGGATTACTCTAATTACGGACTGCTTATCACAAATGAAATGAAACTGCAGTTATTGCAACTTTCATTCATGAACGAGATACGAAATTAAATTGACAGCAGAATATTTACCGCTAGATATTGAACAATACAACATTAAAATATTACCAACAAATTCAGGGTTGTTATAAGCCTAAAGGGTAACCAACACAACACTGAACGGACTAATCACCAAGTACAGCTACTTGTAAGAGCCTACTGAGAAGTCCTGGCTTCTGCATAACTTCCCTTGGATTTTTGGTTGGGTTACTGTCTTGTGTTCTACACAAAGATAACCCAATTTCCCTTCCTTCCTGTACGTATGTACATACGCGCACGCGCGCACACCTTTTAAACAGTTCAGAACAAGACTAAATGAAAGGACACGTTCTTTATGATTATACACTTGTACTTTACTTTGAACATAGCAAAAGCACCATACATATAATCTTGACAATACCACAGGTTACAGAACATTTTTGGCTTCACAAACAAGAATACCTCACAAATGCATTTGAAGACAACACAAAGCTATTCAGGAATTATGCAAAACAGTGACAAGGTTCAAGCATGTGCCCTCATCTGTGAAAATTTAAATGTTTTATATTTTAATCTACAGAAAATGCAGTAAATGTGTCACATGCAGTAAGTTTTAATGAGACTTTATTAAATGTACTGTTGACTTAAGTCGTTTTCAAATAAATTGTAGTTAACTTTGCTCCGTTTCGGTGATATGAATTTCATGGCATTAAAGAAGGGGGGATACGTTAAAGACTTGCCTTTTGTAGAAAATAAGATGTTACCACATAGTCCAGCTTTTGGCAATATCTTTTGAACATAAAACAAATTTGTATTTTTCCCCTCTTTAGAAAAGGAGCAATCAGCAACTTCAGTACTACAGTATAATGCAGAACTATTATGCACTGGGCATAAAATAGTTCTGCATACTAGCAAAACCCAGCCTTTTCCTACTTGTGTTGAAGAAAACCCATGACACTTCTCTATGCTAGGAAATCTGGAAGACACTCTCTAAGTTACAAGCAGCTACAAGTTTTGCAGGACTCAGCAGTGACCAAAATCAAACTAAGACCGTTATTGAATCAGCTGGCAAATATTGAGTGAAGTGACCCAATATTGAGTGGAATCAGTAATCTTGATGCTGAAAAATGTACAGAATGATTGCTTAATTAATGTATTCCAACCTACTCATACATGAGAGCAAAACCATCCTAAAACCCCAGAAGAGAACCCAGAATGTTCACCAGCTATCACCTTGCATCATTAATGACTTGGGGAATGCCTCTACATTTTCAGCCATGACATACCAAATTGTAATCTCACAGTATGACATTCTTTATTCCACCAAGATAAACCAGGGAGTTGGTATAGTATTATAAACCAAAGACAATCTCTCCTCAACCAGAATACAAACCTATTACATATATTTTTTTTTATTTCACCAGAAATTTTATGAAATGCATTCCCTGCAGCCAACAACAAAATATGCTTTAATTAAAACTGATAAGTCTGGGCAGGTTACTCAAAGCACACAACATGACAGCTCATAAATTAAACCAAAGCTAATGTTTAAAGTTTACTGGAATGTTTACATAAAAAATAACTTAACTTAAAAGGCAAAAAGATCAACAGACCAACATCAAAAATTATACAATTTGGTCAAATTCATGTATTAATTCCCTGTGTCACCTTAAGAAAATTAATGTCTGGATTTTAAAATAAGACTGCAGTATGAGATTAACTAAGCATCCGTAATCATGCTATGTAAATACGAGTTTCACATTTAAACAATTTACTGTTCCCAACAAGTATTGAAGTCAGCCCTTTACAAAGGCATGTTTTCTGTAAACAATTCTTCGTCACACCTGAAGCAAGGTTAGGTTTGGTCAGCGCATGCAGGTTCTTTAGTGTTTTTTATCCCTTGGGTTTGCAGTGGTTGGGTTTGGTTCTGTGAGCGATTGTGTTAAACCGTAATTGCAAGGTTGTAAACGGCATCTGAGAAGGTGCCAACAGGTTGCCATTTTTTCATTCTCCAACAATTTGTGTGAAAGCAACAGGGGAGGAAAAAAAAAAAACAAGTTGGAACATTTTAAGAGTGCAACCATGTCAAACAATGTAAACCAAAGGTAGACTGGAAGTAACCATCACTCTTTCCAGTGTGCAGCTCGGATCTATTGGAATGTCCAAACCTCCAGGTCCTGGACAATGAAGTCTTGCTGAGCAGACAGAGGTTGATTTTTGAACGTTGTACAGGGGGAGCTTGAACCATGGTACAGGTCAGCATCTAACCACAGGCCAAAGTGTCCTCTGGACAAACAGCATAAAGGTCAGTCTAGGGACACGCTGTACTCCAAATGCACTCTGAACTAGAAAGGAAAACTCACCTGCCCCCTCCCATCTGAAGAGAATCCATGCTGCCTTTCACAAAATACGAGTTCTCACCACTCCATCGGAAAACCTGTGAGAAACACTGTTCAGTGTCTATACAGCAGGAACCCACACAGCAGGATAACTTAAGGTACGCTTCACAAATCTTATCTAAATACCCTGATTTCAGGACAAAAGCTATACAGGAATGTCTCTCCGGTCCCATAGCAGTGCTCGCTAATTCGGAAAGGGTGTGTTGAGAAGGCCCCAAAAATCTGAAAGACACAAGACAAATGTGTCCCAAACCATCTACAACCAATACACAAAAGATATGTGTTTACAGTTCAGCAGTATCTACCTGGTTGTCCATATCTTTGATAACCAGCAACACAGGGCTGTCTAGGTCAGCCATGCTCCGGTACAGTGTCTTCAGGCTTGTTCCATGTACTGCTGTGCTATAGGCAAGTCGCCATGGATACCCCTGGATCCGGACTGGCAGGTAATTGGCTAGCTGTTAGAACAAGGAAATACAGTGGTGTATGCCACCAGCTTTTACGGTAATGGGGTACATATGAATACAGGTATTGTACCTATGCACTGATACAACTTGTACTCCACCAGAGTAGAGTTATACCTTTAATAGAATGACTAGACTCCATCTTCTCAGATCCGCAACAGATACAGAGGACTGAATGACCGACATTAAGGACGCAAGTCCCTTCTCACCTTCTGTAAGTGCAGGTCCTCAAACAGCAGGCTGGGATCGCTCAACACAGGTAACATGTCAACCAGTTCATCATCCTCAAAGCTGCCCACACTCCGACGCCGTCGTGCCTCATTGACTGTGATTATCTACGGTGAAGAACAGAAAACAGTTGACACGGAAACCACATCAAAGAGAAATGTACAACGAGACACACGAGGAAAGTTCGCTACATGAGCACTGACTTCTCACCTCCCAGCTCTTGGGTGCTGGACTGCTGAAGAAATTGTCAACCATGTCAAGCTCGTCCTTCTCCACCACAATGAAGCCTTGCTCTCTGGCATCCTTCCCATACACGTCTGGTGACCACTGGACAAAAAACTCATAGAGGTGGTCTACCCTAAAACACCAAAGAAAGATTTGAGAATCACTGTGGAGAAATTCTGTGGAACAGAAGCCAGTATCTTAGAGCACCACAGATTTAAAAAATAAAAATAAAAAACCCGAAGAATTAGCCATGACAATCCTCATTTCAGCTGACTACAATCAGCGAGTTTATTAGCGTATTTACAAGCATGTGTCTATGGTAGGTTATTAACAGAGACTGTAGAAGTGGTATTTACAGAAATCATGCCAGGAGCTTTAAAATTAATAGTCTGAAGAAAATGGAAGGCGTTGTCATCAGATAAGTTGCAAAAATAATTGACAAATAGCCGTATACAAAAAAGTCTTACTGCAGTATTTTAAATAATCAGAGAAGTTGTTTTTTCATTTTTATTGGACAACAGTTAAACTGGTGTTTGATGAATGCAGAGAAACCAAAACTCAATATAACTTAAAAGTATTTCATATTTTATTATGGATTGCCCTTAAAAGCAGCAACTCAGAATCATTAAGTGAGGACTCAAGTTCTCACTTTCATACAGTGGTAACTTATTGAGTAGTGTTAAATTCCAGGGTTACCTAAATCAACAGTCTTAAGTTTATAAACGCACACGAATCAAAAGGCCATATTTGAAAGCAGCAAGCATGGTTTTGGTTTCCTGCAGAACACCATGTTGTAGGAGGAAACACTTCAAAACAAGATACCAACCACTCAGATTCAGAATGAAAACCTGAAATCTCTCACCTTTCCTGAGGCACTGCAAACCAGTACTCTGGTACATGTCCCTGCATTCCATAGCTGTGAGCTGGGCTTGACATCTGCCCTGTAGCAAATGACTTTCTCATGGGTTTTCCCACTTTAAAGCAGAGGAACATAGGCGGATTCTTGCTTTTCTCTTCCTTTGACAGCAACATGTCTATAGAAAGGGTCATTACATCAAACACAGTTCTCATAATCCAAACTGAAATTCAAAAAAACTGAATCCTAGTTTAAAATGTACAGTGGTAACTCAGTGATAAAGTAAAAAAAAAAAATGTTATAGTTACTAGAGGTTACAGCAATTCATATCCAAACCCTGCCTTACTAGAATGAAGACTATGAAACTTTTGTACCATCCATTTTCCATACCAGTTGCAGTCCCCACACTCACTCACACACACACAGTGCGATTTGAACCCCTAGGTCTGGAGATGTGAGGCAACAGTGGTAACCACTGAACCATCACGCCAAGTTAAGGGCCTTTATTCTTTAAACACTAACAAACAAGTAGACCTATTTTTTGCGTTGAAACATTATCATGAAATAAATTTGGCAGTATAAAGAGTGTAGGAACACCTATAAAAGAAGCAACCACCAGAATGGCCTCACACATGGGATATATAGTATGGACTAGAAGTAGTTACCAACGGTGAATAATTATAATTGATTTGAAATTAATACATTATGTATATAATGTTAGTGGAGTGCCATGTTCATACTGAAATACTAATTTGGTTTGGGTACTATGGGGTGCCAATTGCTATGAAATGCTCACCTTCTATTGGCCCCTGCATCCTCTTCAGCAGCCAGGCCTTCATCTCCATTTCTTGGTTTCGTTTCTGCACGTCTTCATCTGACAACTGAGATGGTGCCATTTCCTCACAACTCACTGCATTGGATTTTAGTCCATTCAGCACACTGTCATCTCCATTTGCGGAGCTGCGCTTCTCAGAAAACTCTGCATTACACTTTTGGTCTTCTGCCAATGTCTTTGTGAAGTTCCAGTTGCTGGCTTTGGATGCAGTGCTCGCAGCAAGCACCTCTTCACTTGTGCCAGATCTTGCTGGTACTTTAAGCCTGACTTGCTCTTGCAAACCATCTGTACAGTTATGTATGGACCCGTGCTTGTCCTCCCCATTATCCACCTCCTCCTCTTCCTCATGTTGCCGCTCCAGCTCCACTGGAACATTCGGACCTCCTTCTGATGGGGACAAGCCTTCAGGAGTACTCTGCTTTTGAGGACCCAGGTCATCCAGCCCTTCCGCATCTCCCTGTGACTCATCTGTGTTTCCCACTGACGGCAGTTCCAGTTCCGTGAACCCTTCATCGGATGGAGATTTCTCTGTTCCTTCAGATTCAGGAGCATCTGTAATCATAGCCTCAATGTCATCCAGGACAATGGGCCTCTTGTCTCGGCCCAAGGCTTCAAAGCGGCTGAAGGGGTTGAGGTCATGTTCAGAAGGGAGGTCCTCCCACTCCCCTGGCCTGTACAGAGGACACAGATCCTGTGGTAGGTCGCTGTCAGAATGGGGTTATAGTGGAGAGGTGAAGGAATGAGAAACAAAAAGGGGGAAAAAAAAAATGGGATTAAAGTAACAAAACTGAATGCATTTAAGTGAATAAACAACCCAAATGAAAAAAGACAAAAGAAATAATTATAAAAAAACAATATAAAAATGATATATAAAATGTGATTTATAAAAAGGAATTTTAACCCTGCATGAAAAATGAAGAAATGAAAGGACCTGTGAAAAAGACAGCTGGAGAGCCAGATGACCAGATGGAGAGGGAGAGGGGGAAAAAAGGTGTTACGAAAGAGTGCGAGGAGAGGAAAGCTCAGCACGTGATGCTTACGATGGCAGGGCATCCTTCAGCTTCATGTGGGAGATGTCACTGTAGAGGGCAATGGACACCACCTCTTCCATGGGGCAGATCAGCCCATACTCTTCACAACCGTTCTCAATCACCAGAGGATCAGATTTGTGCGGATCAAACATTATGTTGTTGGGAGTTACAATCATAACACCCCCAACCACACCCTGAAACCAAAAAGAGCCTTTCAATTGAATTGATATGAATGGACATGTGTTGAGAACTATATCAAAGGTGTTTCTAGAACGCAAAACATAATCCTCATCTGGAAAAAGGGTTTGCCAATTTGAGGCTTCTTATCTTAATTCTAAATTTGTACTTATAAAATTTACATTGTACTTATAAGTGAGGCACAATAAAGCAGAAGACTGCAAATCCTAAGAGTAAACTCATCTTAAAACAAAGGTGGCACATTGTAGATTGTGAATTTACACGACATGCTTCCCCTACGCACCATGCCATCTGTGAAGTATCTGCAGCTCATTTTTAGGAACTTGACCTTTGCTGGTTCCTCATCTTCAGAACCCGGAGACAGAACTCGCCTGAGGGGCTTGGCCTCCTTTTGTGTTGAGAGTGTATCCTGGTACCAAGATTAGAAGTACACAGTGAAGGATTACACTACTCAGGCATCCTTTATTAATGACAAAGATGTGTTGATAATCAGATGTTTTGGCATAAATTACAAGGCTAACCTGGTTACAGCCACCTTTTCCTAATGGAGCCCACATCTGGGTGAGGGCTCACTCAGGAAAAGGAGTTTCAAAAGTGGCAAGTGATGTATTACTTACTGATGGTCTCTCCGACTCATGACTGGAATGAGTGGTAGAGGCTGAAGGGCAGCTGTCTGAGTGGCCTGTATCTGGAACAAACAGCACCTGTGGAAACAGGGCTGTCACAGTCTCGCCTTCATCAAGCAGGCAGCTGGAAGTGAAAGCAAAAAACCACATGTGTACTCACCTGCCCTGGGAGCACGCTGCGAGAAAAGAGCCGGTTCAGTTGCACTAGTTTGTTTGGTGTGATGTTGAATTTAAGAGCAATGCTATTGAGGGTGTCCTCTGGCCCCGCCTACAGGAAGGAAGCTGCTGCATGAGCCAGTCAAAACACACCTTGCATGCTCAACGTTGCATGTTAACACTAGGGCAGAGGTGGGCAATCATGGCCCTAGAGGGATACAGTGGGTGCAGATTTTTGCTTCAGCTAGCTTCTGTTCGTAATTGAACCTTAATGTCAATTAAAGAAAATTGACTTTTTTTTTGTACAATTACTATGTAAATCCAGAAATTCTCTACGAGCTTTATTCATTTTTAATACATATTTTTAAAGCCAAGTGCTTGACTAAATCGTGTGCACTTTGAGGTCAGGACAGCATTAGATTCTCTGATACAGTTTGACCTCGTTCATGACATGCACGTGTACTATTATTCATTGTAAGTCGCTTTGGACAAAGACGACTGCTAAATGAATAAAATGTAAATGTAAAAGCATAACAAAGACTTACTAATGTTGCTTCTTAACACTTTTTAAGAGTTATGGTATATTTTAATCAATTTCTTGTTAATAATCATTTAAGTCACTGCTCTTGATTAAGCAGTCTTAGTCGTTTGCACTCATTTCTGCTGTTCATTAATTATTACAATTTGAACACAATTAACGATTACAGGTTTGAATTAAACACCATGCTGAATTATCCAGACATCTTCTGCCATGATTCTCTGCAACCTATTTTCTCTCAATAAATTAAGACAACTTGCATATCTACACTTAGTTATCAGGAAGAATGAAAACATGTAGCAATGCAACTGATACTTAACTTATATGGTGGTCAAAATAAATTGAACGAATTGGCTGAAACAAAAACCTGCACCCGCTGCAGCCCTCCAGGACCAAGACTACCCACCTCTGCATTAGGGCCAGGGTTATGTTAAGGTATGAAGGGACCTCACTGTGTGTAGAGGGTGAACCATAATTTCTTTCCCTGGCTTCTGATGTTAAGAGTAGGTTATAATGGAGCTAACTGTGTGGAAAGTTATTATTAAACTATATAATGGATCTTGCTGTGTGTAAGGTTAATGTTCACTTATAATGGAACCTTAATGTGTGCAGGAGGCATACTTACTGTGTATGCCACAGTCCCAGGAGGCTTCCACTTTTCCTTCTTTCCCCCACTTGTGCTCTGGCTATTGTCTGAAAAATTTGTAACGAATGTAATCAGTGCACAAACAACAGAGTTTGCTGTACAAACAGCTTTGCTGTTGACGCACAAACACTCAGTTACCAGTCGCAAACAAGCACCACGCAAAAATGTTACCCTTTACTTCTTGACTTTTGTCAAAATTTTAACTGATTAGTATTTATTGAAATTGTTTAAATATTTTGACTTTATCCTTCATAAATCCGTCAGTCATCATTTTAATCATACAGCCTGTGCCAACAAGTTTACACAGCTGGCTCTGTCGAGACAAGTCAATTGAAAATGTTGTCAGTCCTTGTTTAATTCCAGATAGCAGTACACCTAAAGCTAGCGTGCTAGGAAACTTGATACAGTTTATTTGGGTTGTGTCAATACTGTATCAAGTAACAGCAGTGCGACCCGCAGGGGTGTGCGTTCAGTTTGTACTGCCTGACAAATATACCCAAGCAATCACCTTGGTAAACAGTGTGGATTTACCTTAAAACATCCAAACAAGCTCAGTACAGTCATTCTTGCCTAATCTCACCGCAATATAACATTGTTTGCCTGGCCACAGCTTGGTGCCTAGCATGGACATTGTGTCTGTACATTCAGAACTGTCATGTATTCTCCTTAGGTTACACATTAAGACTTCTTCATCAAGTATATGCATCCATTTCAAAACTGCCATTCTCCACCTTAACACTGTCAAAGATCTAAACTATACCATTATATTTATCATCAAACTGGTGAGAAAATGAGGTGTAACAAGTAAACAGCATATAAACTTTTTGCATTACACGATCACATCATGACCATTTTACACATTAAGTCTTTGTGCAGTCCGCTTATGTCTGTACCCATTCAAATGTTGATGACTTTGTTTGAATACTGGACGCTAGTCTTCCTGTATGCTGAATCAACAGAATCTGTCTACTGACAAAGCATAACTGCTTGGACATGCAACTTCCTGTCAGTCTGAAATTAACCCATAATCTCTGTCAATGGTATTGTCTACTGCTGTTTTCCAAGACCCTCTGTTTAATGTATTTAATGTCAGGCGTGCTGGGTTGCAGCATGCTGACATCAGTTTCCTATTAGACCTGCCATAATGTACTTCCCTGCCCCTTTAATTCTATAAATTCCCATCTGCAAAAGGCTGGGCAAGACTTAGCACTTGGCCTTCACCACAGCGACAAAAAAAACCTATAATCCACTTTACATGAACGCTGCGTGCTTTTAAAATGCAATTAACTTTAACTTTAGCTAGAGGACAGCGGGTAGTAGAAATTAAGAGGCGATGTCTTCTGCAGTCCAACCCTGTATTTACCCAAATGTCATGGTTGTCCACAACACAGAGTACTGCCTTCCTAAGCTTCTGTTACTGTAAAATGAGTGCAGAGTTGTGCAACTTTGTACTTAATGTGAAGTTCTGAAACAGCGGCGGCAACAAGTTAGAAAACTGTCAACACGATAACAAATGGGGACGTCAGGTGGGAGGATAGGACAAGGAAAAAAACAATACCTATACTGCCCTGTTTGTCTTCAAGGCATGTTTTATTCCCTCCTGCAATGGGTTCTCTGGAAACCAAGGACATTTTGGAGTCTGTTCCTGAAGAAAGTAGTTTTTCATCTTTTGTCATTGTTCCTCTGGAGATGTCCACCTTCAAATGCTCTTGTTGGTTCTGCTCAGTGATGGCTAACTGAGACTGATTCTGCTTGGCCACAGGTGGTTCTGTGTGATTTCGCTTACTCTGCCTCCTTCTCTTTAGCCTGAAAACACACGCACGCACTTTAATCACAAAATTGCATCTGGGGCGTAAAAATTTTAGCGGTGGTGAAATGATTCTCTTCAATCTCACAACAGACTCATAACAGCTAACAAAACTGAAAGTGCTAATGGTACACAGCATGAAACTACACTGGGAATGATTGCAGAAAGGTCTTTGTAAGGTTTTTCTTAGCTCAAACAACCCTGAATGAACCAAGAAATCCTTTCATTATCAGTGCTTCCAATTCATTTGTCGTGCCTTGTATTGCTCTGGTTTAAATATTTTTATAATAATAATAACACATTATTATTATTATTTACTATTATGAAGAATTTTTTGTTGATATTCACTTTCAAATTCTATAAGCACAAAGACAATGGCCAGATTTTCAGTAACCATTAAAATGGACCCCACACATAGATGAAGCATTCAAGACCAGTACTGTAGAGCAACTGACACCCCATCCACATACACTAATAAACACTGACCAGTCAACACCATCTACATCTGCACAGACACTCCCGCATCAGAAAAGACACAAAATTAACTGTGTACAGTCAACAGAGTGCATTAGAGCAAATATCATTTGAGTATGGAATAAGCACTAGGCCAACCAGCACTGCTTAAGTGCCAGCCTTTCAAAGCACAATACATCATGCAGACATATTTGCAGTTTGCACCGCACTGTCCCCTGCTCTGCATTGCCTGCAGTCTGTGAATATTACAGCAGCCTGTCTACCACGCTCAGACCCAATTCTAATGGCACACGCCCATTGGGATGACTGCACCGGTTTTTGCAGACCTAAGGGCTTGTCATGAGTACTGAAAGAATGAGTCAGTTCAGGCTGAAGATGTCAGTTTCATCAGTTGACCTGGTGCTGCTCCCCTGTGTTCTAACAGACCACTCTTGGCTGGATGCTTGTAGCAAGCAGGCTCATATCACTCTGGTAACTGATTCCCTTCCAATACACCCCATCCACAAGTTTATGCACCTCCTTTCAGAATGCTATGGAACAAGAAGCACAAGCAGCTGCATCTGGTTTAATAGCAAGACATACTGTTATCTGGCAATGTAAATTTGCATTAATAAATTGCAATAACCAGAAAGCATAATTGTTCATGTTTCATGTAGTAAAATCTATTCCAACGTATTACATTTCACAGTCAACACAAATAAATACAAGTAAATTCCAATGAAATTCCACATTCAAAGCAGAAGAAACAATATCATACAGAATCTACAAATTTTAGTGCTGTAGTGCACACCAGTGCACTAGAATGACAGTCTGGTGCCATACTAACAACAATACCTTGTCTCAAACATACACCTGCAATGTTCTACTCCCTCACTACACAAACAAACTACAGTTCTGGCACACTGGAAACTGTCAACTTCATTGTCCAGGACAAATGGCACAAAGTCAGTATCCCTGTCCTGCTCTCACCTGGAAAAGTAACTTGGTTTTCGCTCCTTCTCCATTGTGCTAGATTTAGTGATTTGGCCTCACGCAGGAACAACTTGTCCTCCAAGATCACACAATATATTCTGATGGTCCACAGTTCTAGTTAAAAAAAACAAAGGGCAAAAACATGCAAGGAAATAAGTGGCCATGAGTCAACCCTAATTAAAACACCAGCCCACAAGGAAGAATCACACCCTCATTATTCCCACTAATTAAGTACTAGTTTAAGTAGCCTTAGTCTTGAATCTCGCTAGGGCTGAAGCCAACATACATTGTAATCTGCTAAAACTGGTTACACATTTTTTACGGTGTTGGTGTCATCCTGAAGGTGAAAGCACCACAGGAAAGTCATGACCGTAATTAACTAAATAACATACTGTACCTGTTCCACATAAACATTGACAATATACATATGTACTATACAAATACTGGCACAAGAACAAAACCCTAATTACCGACTGACTAGACTCTGCTCCTGACAGCACTTGAATACAATTTCAACACTTACTGTTCTCTCCAAATTTAACCTTTGTCAAATATATGCATATCCCAAGGTATGACAACTGTTCGTTGGCATTTAAATTGTGTTCTATAATATCTGTGCAAATACACACACTTTTTAAATTTTAAAACAAGCACCTCGCCATGTTTAAAAATGTGTTTATTTGGCCATTTTAGACTTAGGTCAAACTTTGGCATTCATTTGACATTATTATTTAGGCTTACTCGAGATTTGTTTGACACCGAAACCATGTAGACTCCGCTATAGTAAAATAAAGGAATACGTGTATTATGCACCACCCATTCGTTAGCATCGCGTACAGATAATTAAACTACACTCACATGTCGCATAAAAGTAGGAAAAATATAAGTGCATTACTATACCTGTATTTTAGTTACCTTTTTAGCGGCCTAGGTGCCAAAGTCACTGTGTCATAGCTGCAACATTCAAAAGAACGTAAACACAAAAATGGTCAATTAATAATTTAAAGACACGGATGAAAGCACGTCTACCGATCTAATAAGACGCTCGCGCGGTGCTCCCGGTACACACCTTGATGTTTGGCTGCACATTGTCTTACTCTGCTCTTCTTTTACGGGCTGTGCAGAGACCCACACCCACTTGTTTACTGCTCCCAAACCACTGGACCGCTATCCTTCTTATTTTCACTTTGCATTCTGACTTTGACCTCTTAAACCCGCACTGGCGATGTGAAATTTAAATAAGTTCTGGTCGAAAGACGAAAAAAAAAAAACCCTAACAAAATCCACAAGGTGCACATTCACGTTGACAGAGCCACCGAGCTACTCGTTAGCTACCGGAGCTACCTAAAAAAACACATCGTCAAATTACTTCTAAACTGCAACGCCTCACAAATGGCTCGTGAAAATATATCACTTTATAAATATACATATGAATAATCGAAACTCGCTCGAAATTAAACGACAAACACAGGCAGCCGGACAAGGTCCACATTCAGGCAGTCATACACCGTCCGTTACCTAAACATTAGCTAACGCAGCTAGCAAAACAAACACCGTCAGATAAAGTGCTGACAAAACGCACAAAAGCAGGGAGAGGGGAAAAGCACAAGAAACGTGTTACGCTCGATGACCAGTATTATGATGATGAGTACAGTTTATTGCTTCCTAGTTCCTCTTTATTCGTAGGCAGTTTATTTTATTTGTTTTTCACTCCACCTTCCTCATGACGTAAAAGGATATATATATATATTTTTTTTATTATTGTGTTATTCATTATGGTTTATATATCACTTACTAAACATGAGTTCCCTGGTGGTCTAGTGGTTAGGATTCGGCGCTCTCACCGCCGCGGCCCGGGTTCGATTCCCGGTCAGGGAATTAGTGTTTTTTTTTTTTTTTTTTGCACTGTGCAGTGAGAACACTGCAAAGCCATTCACAATCGGAGCACAGGAAGTTCACTGTTGCAACCACAGTGGCTACTGTTATGTGACGCCAATCACGGCTGTCTATCAGTTTTTGCCTTCAAAAATTTCACAGTGCTGGCCAGCAGTTTCAGTCAACAGCTGCAGTCTAGTTCCCTTGGGTGGATGTCACAGTAGCTTCATTTCTTATCTTAAGCCATTGCACAGGGGCAGTCATACTTTCTCGATAGAAGAGACCTGTGGCACAGATAACCGTTATCAGTTATAAACATATACAGTTATAATAACTGTTCGCTTAATTTGCCATGGCCGTATTTCATATGATGGGATAGGCAAATACCTTGCTTTGCTCAGGGTCGATGACCTGTCGGCTACCCTCAATTGGTTAGGCGTGTCTACCTTGCCGATTCACGGGGTGTGATCGCTTTCCATGCTAAGGGTACCTGGGGCCACAGGTGAGAACTGAGCGCTGGGTGACTAAAGGTGAATGAGCTGCCCTGAAAAGGGTACGGCAGGCCATTAAAGGTGTAACCAATCCCTAGAAACCCCTACACCCCATTAGTAAATAACTAAATTCATTAATTTCAAGTGAAGATTATACAGTGTTTTTACTCATTCATTTCAAGTGACGATTATACGGTGTTTTACAGTACTGTGCGTTGTAGCATGTATACTAAATTAATCATAATAATTATAATAATATTGTAGCGGTGGTGGCTAGCCATGACACAGACGCGGACGCGGAAGTGCGATTTCCAAACTCTTTATTGACTGTGTCCTGACAAGGACATTTGGGGCAGATTGCAAAAGTAACAATCACCCACACGTACACTCACACCATGGATTTGGGGCAAAGGGTCTACACTCATATGACCAAATACATTCAGGGTGGAACACAATTTAATTACAAGGGTTGCCGGGAAGGTGCATAATCGCCCTTCCCGGCTGCCGACCATTGGTCGCGGCACTGGCGTTACACAGCCCCCTCTTCAGCAGTCGACCGTCCTGGCGACTCACACACCCACCACGCCAACCTTGTCCATGACATTGTCCATTAGGCGTGGTGGAAAACGCCGGTGCTCGCGACCGGGGGGCGACTTCCACCTTGGTGCAGGCAGTCCTGGATCTGAGGTTTTGGGGAGGACCCCGGGAGCGTTTGTATGGGCCCTTCCTGCAGTGCCGCCTGCCCACACTCCTTTGTGCTGCAACCGGCTCCTCTCCCGCGCTCTCAGCCTCCCCATGTGCAGTACCAGGCTCTTTTCCCGCACTTTCTGCCTGCACCTCCAGGTTCCGACACTGTGCCTGTGTCTCCTGCTGTGGCTGCAGTGAAACAGCATTCGCACTGCAGTGCCGCCTGCCCCCCTGCGCCCTCCTCCTGCGTTTGGGGTTCTCTTCTGCAGGTAGGTCAGCAGCGATGGACTCAGCAGGGGACTTCATGGCACGGCCAGTGGGGTGTTTTCGGGGCTGATGTGTAGAGGCAGTGGACAGGGGGATGATGGTGTTCCCCAGGCACAGCGTGTGCCTCTGTAGGTCCAGGATGGCACGGTTTTTGACAAGGAGGTCCATCCCGATGATGCACTCATCCCGGATAGGGGCTATCCAGAACTCGTGCATGATGGACACTCCTCCTAGCAGCACACGCACGCGCCTGCGCCCAAGCATGGTTACTGTCTCTCCCGTCACCGAGTGCAGGCGGGCCTGGGGTTGTCTCTCGCAGTCCGGGGATGTGTCTCCGGTCTCTGGGAGCAAGCCTGGTCTGATGAGAGAGACTGTGGCACCACTGTCGATGAGGGCGCGGCAGTGGACGCCATCAATGCTGCAGCACAGGAACGGGCTGAGCAAATCCCCCAGTCAGCCGACTTCGAAGAGGGGTTCTTCACTGCCGGCCCCTCTCCCATTCCCCGACTGCGCTGGGAATAGAGCTCAACATGCGGGCGCCTTGTGTCCCCGTTTTCGGCAGCACCAGCAGAGCGGTCCTTTGCCCCCCCCCTTCTCTCACTCTCACCTGCGCTCTCTGTCCCGTGCTGCAGCTGGCGTACCTGCTTGTCCTCACTGTTTTCACCCTCCTCTTCCACTGTGCACACAGCGGCCGTGGGTTGGGGGGCGAGGCGTGAGAACCGCATCAATCCGCTCTGCCTCTGCAAGGGTGTGGTCTACGCTGCGCAGGGAGAGAAGGCGGACTTCTTCCTGCAGGCGCTCAGCAAGCAGCGCCACTAGGAACGCCTGTAGCGCCAGGTCTTCCTGCACGCCCACAGTGTAGGCGGGGTATGCTTGCCTGGTTAACGTGTTAATGTCCGCAGTCAGGACCCCCGAGCTCTCTCCCTCCTGCCGCTTCTGCACATTAAGCAGTTGACAGGTGCTCTGCTTGTCCTGTCCCCGAAGTGGCAGCGCAGCGCAGCCTTCAGGTCCTCCAGGCTGCGTCTGGACTCGGCTTCCAGATCCAGGAGTACCTGAAGCGCCTTCCCCTCCAAAGCGAGGCTGAGGCAGACCGCGACGGTCTCTTCGGTCCAGCCATTAGCCGTGGCTACCAGCTCCAGCTGGACCTCGTAAGGCTCCCAAGGCTGCTCGCCGTTGTATCTGGGGAGCTTGGCACTGGCGTGTCTGCGGTAGCTTTCCCTTCTGAGCGGTATCCCTCAGTCTCCCTGGGTGCACTCGCGTCCTCTGCTGCACTCAGCCGGTGCTGTGGCATGTTCCGCGCTGGTTTACTCGGTGCGCGTCTCTCGCTGGGGCTTGTGATCCCGCTTGGCACTCTGAGCTCCTCCCTCATGGCTAGCTTTAGCCGCTGGAGTTCTTCTTCAATACAGCGTGTATTGATCCCACTTCTGACACCATTGTAACGGCGCTGGCTAGCCATGACACAGACGCGGAAGTGCGATTGCCAAACTCTTTATTGACCGTGTCCTGACAAGGACATTTGAGGCAGATTACAAAAGTAACAATCACCCACACGCACACTCACACCAGGGATTTGGGACAAAGGGTCTACACTCATACAACCAAACACATTCAGGGTGGAACACAACTAAATTACAAGGGTTGCCGGGAAGGTGCATAATTGCCCTTCCCAGCTGCCGACCATTGGTCGCGGCACCGGCTTTACACAATATTACAATTATATTTTTTGTGAAAACAAAACATTCCTATACAGGTCACCCTCTGAAAATACATGTAGGTATGCGATCTCACTCAGAAAATCACTGCTAAATAACTTAAAAAAATAGAAAATCATGGAGACACTAAAAGATTAGAAGAAAAATACTAATACTTCCCACCATGCACCTGTTTGTCAACCCATGTCATAACCTCCCCCTACTCTCCCCTTGGCTGGGTAACTGGGTTTGGAGTGCACTACCGTGTGTGTGTGTGTGTGTGTGTGTGTGTGTGTGTGTGTGTGTGTGTGTGTGTGTGTGTGTGTTTATGTTTATTGTTTGTTTGTTTGTTTGTTTTGTCACGTCACCAACTGCCTTTTCAAGTGCAAACAACAAAAGAGCCCTGGTTGCCACGGTACAAGTCCTTAGTGTTTCTCTGTCTGGGCTTCGTAGACGCTAGATTACATTTGATTCCGGATCACTTGTTGGAGGAGCGAAAAGCAGTTGGAACTTCCTGGTCACCTCGGACATTATGATTTCATAGTAACTGTCTCTGTTACAGTTTTCATTAAGCCCGGGACGGAAACATCGCATTCTATTCTAGGTTCATAATCTGTCGTAAAAGGACTTCCGAATAAAGGCAGTTTTATTTTAATAATAATAATAATAATAATAACAATTATTATTATTATTAATTTATTTATTTATTTATATTTTACCAAGTTAAATATGATGTATATTTTAAGCCCTTGTGGTTTTTATATACTTTTTTTCTCTGTTCTTGGTAAGTGTTCTTGAATGTTATTGCAATGTTCATGAACTTTGAGTATCATAGTGATTATACGGTTCATGGCTTATGGAACTAAACGGTATTAAAAACGTTTCACAAACATAAACCATGTCCAGAAGAGGGCACTCTGAGATATTAGAAAATTTTCAGAATTTCAGATAATACAGCTGCATACAGTATAGCTGTCTTTATAGAAAAGCCTGGATCTACATCTACCTTTTGTCTTTATCAGCCCGCGTTCCTGTCTCGGGCTGATCACCCAGCACACCGACCTATAGCGTGTTTCTTGGACTTTGACTTTTTGGATCACCCGCTTTTGTTCACTCAATAAAAATATACTCTGCATAGAGGATCTTGTCTCCCGTGTTTTCTGTAGCGTGACAGGCTCATGTGAATTACATTTAAAAGAGAACTAAACTGAAATATTTTTGAGGCACCAAATGTTTTAATGTTTTTAGTGGTAAAAGAGAAACTGATGCTGCGCTGACCTCCCTTAAAAATTAGCTTTTGTTTCAAATAAATTTTTCAAATTTGCATGTTTGGGTTCATCATACCTGTATTTTCTCTCTCTCTCTCTCTCTCTCTCTCTTTCTCTCTCTCAATCTGCTTTATCTTTTGTAAACTCTTAGGTTAACATTTTAGATGGGATATGTGAAAGAAGACTCCATTTTTTTAGGTTCTGTGGCTCTATAGAACTAAGGTTTAGGACTGGGTCTGGTCCCATGCTCCAGCAAATCTAATGGTGGTTTCACATTTGCACAAATTGAGGGGCTAGCCAGGGCTGTGCATGCCCCCCACACAGCAGTTGTGGGGTTGATAGCAGGAGCAGACCAGCCCTACTAAGGAGCATCATCAAACAGAGCCAGAATCTGCCCTCAACCATATCACAGCGGCGTGAATGGCTAGGGTAGTTTTGCTAAGCAGCGTATTTAATGTTTGAGTAAAGATGGTATCATTTTTTCTTTTATTTTAAATTCAATTCTAAATGGACAGTATGCAGAACTGTTATGAGAGCACTTGTAAAAATTAAGAATGCACAGCAAATTTGACGTAATGAAAAGCGAGAGAACAAAGGCAGAGCTATTATTAATGTTGTATGTTTTTACTTCATTAAAATTCATTAAATTTGTTCATACCTCCACTTTATTATTTAACAAAATAACACTATAACTGGCACATTAACTGTTGTTTGGTTTACAACCTCAAATTAGAAAAAGTGGGGACAGTTGCATTTTAGGGCTAGTAATGAGGTACAACAATGAAATAATTATTTAATTTGAAACGGGTGATGTCAACAGTTGAATCATGTTGCAATCATGATTTGGTACAAATTTGACATCCAGGGATGGCTTAGCCCTTTAGGAGCAAAGATGGGCTGAGGATTGCCAGTTTGCCAACATATGCATGAGAAAAAAAAAATCATAAACAAAATGAAATAAATAAATAAGTAAAAATTATATCATTGAAATGTTTCAAAATAATGTTCGTCAAGGGAAGATAAGGGATTTGGATATCAGCTGCTCTCTACCAGTATATGTATAAATATATATTTCATTACATCACATAAATGCAAACAATAATGTGAACTCCATCTCAAAAAGCTATTGTGTACAGTTATGTTGCTGTTTCTGATAGGGTAGAGTGGTTAATGATAGTGCTATTCAGTTTATTTACCTCCTGGTAGTTTTATTTTGTTTTTAGTTTATTAAAACTCACATCAGAGGTAAACAAGTAACAATACAACTGGCACATTGAAGAGGTACAGACACTTAACTGGGAAAATACCCACAAACCCTCAGAAACAAAAAGGAGTTTTGGGACATGTCTGCAAATTTAACAGACATATAGCTAAACAGTGCGGGTTTATTTAATTAAATACAAGTTGTAACGTTCTGGCTTACTGAAACTTGAAGCACACAGCAGGCGAGTTCTAGGTGCAGCTGGAAGGGTTTATTAGGGTCCAATACAAGCAAAACTACCTACAATCACCAGCCAGAAGAAGGAGAAACTAGGAGGTTAAAGAGAACCCAAGGGAAACCCAAAGGAGGTGCAGACACTTAGGTAACTGAAGGTACAAAGCAGAACAAGAGGTAACAATAGAAATTCCATGTCAGCTAGACAGGACAGACGTAGCAGAGGAACAAGGTAGAAAAAGGGAAAGACTAGACAGGGCATGCCAGGGGCATGACACAAATAACATTGCAAACTCAATTTTCACAAGCTGTCCTATGCAATTGTGCCAATTTTATGTGTGTTTTTATTTGCATGCCCCAAGTTAAGCAATGTCTTTTTCCAAAAGGTAATTGCTAAGTGTGGACATGACTGGGGCATGGACAGTGTTTTTCAGCCTTGACTCAGACGCTAGGTGTGAATGCACAAGCAGTGTTGTAGGAACAGTCATTAAACTGAGCAGACTAGATCATCAAGATATTAAAGTCAGGTAGCATACAAAACCTACAGACAGAACAGCTATGTAACCACACAGCATATTACACCATGTCCGCCTTGGGCCCAGGTAAGACTCAACATACAACTTGTAATTTGTACTCAACACACTGCTGATGTAGATTCAGAATCATTTCTTTAGTTTTATTTTTCTCTGCTGTTTATAGTTATTTCACATCTTTACAGGTAGATTGTTGAGAACGGTATAACCAATGACCTTTGTACCTTCACATGCTTTACAGTCTTTTCACTCCAGACTTGTGCTGCTCCTCCTATTGGCCATGGGAGAGCACTATGTTCCTCCACCCACATATGTAGCTGAGGTGGTTATCAACTAGACCTGGAACTGGATAGCTTATGGTAACAAGAATTGCATCATGAGAAGTCCAGGAATGTAAAAGGTGGAGTTAGGAAAACAGGAAAGGAAATTTAATAGAGTGCACTGTTACCGCAGCTAGTCACATACACATTTTTGTTACAGATGTCTCTATTTCCCAACTAAGCATTTTGTTTAGAACTGAAACTTAGGCCACCAGGTGTGCAAGAATACATCTCAATATATCATTACTGTCTTATTGCCTTATCAACTTTGCTATTTGCCTTTATAACATGTTATTCTCCAGAATATGGAACCATGGTGAAATAGCATTTTTATGTGAAATATAATAATAAAATGAAAAGGCTGATCAACGGTTTACATGACTGAAACCCTTTTGATGTGTGATAGCCCCAGATGCGATATGTATCTATAAATGCCTTTGAAAAGGTCACAGATACACAGGAGGGAACTGACAACCACAGGACCCAGATGCTATGGGCAAACCACTCAGGGTCTGTGGGTGGTTGGTTTAGCAGGACACATGGCAGTGTTTTCAAATGTGAATGCGTGAAAAGAATATCAGGGCATGTAGTTTTAAGAACACGGACTTTTAACCTAATGACTGCTGTTTGTAGGTTTTCAAGAGGTTATAAATGGTTAGGTAAGGCAGTTGATACAAATTTTTCAAATTCTTTTAACTGTACAGTTGGTAATTAAATAAATGGTTTGGGTGTGAATTACTGTTTAATTTACTTTATGCCTATGAATCCATTTGTATCATCTTAATAGAGGATAACTAAGACTGCTCAGATTGGTGTTGTAGCAGCCCTATATATCTATGTTATATAAACATCCTCTCTGTCCCTTTGATTTTGTATTATGCAGTCGTGTAGTGGTGTCTTAGTAGGTGGGTTTACTGTTCCTTCTATCCCTCTGTGAAAAATGATAATCACTTTAACCTGTGCACTGTGCACATGCATTAGTGACCAAAAGGTGGCCAATAGAAAACTAAATTTTAATTTAATTATTTTTATGTTTATTTTTTTGTTTTGGTTTACAACATAATTATAGGCACTTGGTACTTTTCAAGCCTACAACTCCTCACAAATGTTTTTTGGTGGGAACAGTATACAAAAAATCAATTTTTTTTGGTGATACACACACTACTACACCTCTGTGTTTTAATTACATAATACTAAAGAGAACATAAAGATGGCTCAGAATCAAAACTGGCTTAAGGAAATATACTGTGTGTGTGTGTGTGTGTGTTTGTGTGTGTGTGTGTGTGTGTGTGTGTGTGTGTGTGTATGAAACAAACCCATTCCATGCACAATGTGCATTTTAAGAACAGATGTTCACAGGACTGTTTTCCTTTTTATGGACACAAAGTCTCAGGGTAATTTGCAGAATAAGAACATCTGCACTCTCAGCATGTTCTGTGTTCTGTCTGTGTAATTCACCTTCTCAGCCTGTCATTGTGACACATCTGGGGACAAAATTAAACATTGTCAAAAGTTTTGTATTATTTGTACTCCAGATCTTTTCATGTTAGTAGATAGTTCTAGACAGTCACAATTGTTAATGTTACAACAGAAGACCACACGTTACATATTACAGAAACTGCATGCATGATATTCTTTGCAATCCTATTTTACAACCATCCCATTCCAAATCATTGTTTCTTTTTATTTTCTTGCAAAGGAAACTACCTTGGGAGGATGTAATTTTTAGAAAATCTTTCCTAGCACATATAAAAACCATTTTCATTTTCTGTGCAGGTCTTCATATGGAAAAATAAGGCACCGTGATTAAAACAGTGACAGATGATGCCTGACACTGCAGTCCCGTGACTCACACAGCTGGGGAGACATGCATCCTAAGTACTGCTGCCCAAAATGTACTGGAGTGGATGTAGGTTTGACTGGCAGTTCTGAACTGATAGTAGTTGTCAGCTCAGAGATTTCTTGTTGCATCCACATAGTAACCTTTGACTTTTGAGTTTGTCTTCTGGGAGTTCTATTAAAACATTAACAAATGTCTTTGTTTTAGCAATAACATCCCCATTTGTCAAGGGCCAATTTTTGACTTTTTTTGTTGTATACAGTTAACTTATAAGTTGTCCAACACATTTTGAGCTATTATAAAAGAGCAGAATAAAAATATTGTTTGACTTTTTTTTTGTTTAAAAAAACTTCTCGTTTTTAACTTTTTAAAATATGAAACGTTTTTTCTTTGTTGCACTAGATTGAATCTGAATCTGCTTATTACACTCTGTGGAAATAAAGTGCAAATTTTTTCTTAGCGCTACCTGTCAGATCAAAAACAAAACTAATATTTACGGTACATGCTCTGCAGGTAACAAATCTGGTACCAAACCCTGTCTCACTTTTAAGTATATATATATATATATTTTTTTTTTTTCTCAAAACATGTGCAACAATTTTGGACAAACTGCACTTTATTGTCATGTTAGTGAAAATTACTTTTTTCATTAGTAAATATGGTTGCTTTTCAACAGTAAGCACTAACAATCCAAACTGAAGAGTGAGAAGCGTTATTGGTAGATCACCTGAAGCTTTCTTTATATAATCTAATTTCTATATTTTATGTGTTTTTGTTTGTATCATGGTAAGATAAGATTCCACAATTAAGTAATTGTTACGTGAATATGGAATATGGCTTCAGTGCTACCAGATAGAGCTTGTCACCTCCCTGACCGCACACACACACACATGCACGCACACACAAACACACACATATATATAGTCACTCCTAAGTGGGCTTTTGACTCAGGATTGTCCATAAAGTCCAGGACAGGCAGTGTCAGGACCTATATAATATGATTTTATCAATACAAAGGTCTACAAAATTTATTTTTATAGAAAAAAACATTTAAAAAATACAAACCTTGCATTTACTAATAATAATAATAATAATACATTTTACAATGAAGTAATAAAGTCTAGGAAAATAACTAAACATTAAATGGAAAATATTTTAAAACAACTGTATTTCATATGGGATTAAAATAAACACACAAATAGGTGAATAAACCCAACTGTGTTGGGTGAGACATTTGACATAATGGTAAGTTATCGTACCCTGATACTGTTTCATGAAGTAGGAGTTCTAGTGCTACTCTAACACAGAGTTGACATTTTGTCTCTCAGCTTCTTGTGACAAATAAATAACTGCACTAAACAAACTGTAAAAAAAAACACTCATCTCTCATTCACCTTTTGTCTTTTGCTTTCGCTTCTTAATTTTCTGTGTACTGACAAAGAAGCCATTTCTCTTAAGTGGTTTAACCTAATGTGCCTTTGTGGTACTGGCTGATAAGTGAATAAAAAGGACTCAGTAAATTGTAATTGATTTAAACAAATTTATCTCCAAACATAAAAAATAGGAGGAGTAATGGTCAACATCACACTACACTGAGATGATTTTTCTCATTTCTACTAATGCATTTTCTATTCTTTTTATATAGGTGTATTTAGGGTTAGGGTGACGTTCTTCTTGTTGCTCTGTTTGGACCAAAGGTCAGATATGTATGCAAACTGGTATGGCCTTCATCTATCATTTAAAAGGGTTCAGTTTATTTCCTTTTTTTTCATAATCAAAATCACAGTCATTCTCAAGACTTCTCTCTTGGTTATGCGCTTGTGCGTTGGGCTAGTGTACACAGATCTAAGTGACTGTCCATTAACTGAAGTTGAAAAAAACACTGATCTATTGTCTGCACACTATGATGTTCTTTAAAAAAATAAAAGAAAAACAGTAATGCACTCACGATGCCTGTCTATCAGCTTCACGTTCTACAGTTTCTTTATGATCCAAAACAAAGACACTCATAGTACCTGTCAGTCTATCTATTCAGTTTCTCCTCTTCCTTTTATAATCTTGGACATTTGGAGTTCTTATATTACTTGGAAGAGGCTTCATTTTTTCAGTTAGAAGCATTTCCACAGGAAACATCTCTTTCAGATGTATACATGTTGACAGCATTTGGGTATCATCACTCACATGCAAGCACGCCTGCACGCATGGACACATAGACACACACACACACACACACACACACACACACAAAAGCACACACAGAGCAGCTCCTGCAGACCCAACAGTGCTGATCTATGCCATGGTCTCCTTTCCAGGAAGTCTCCTGTCATTGAATGTTTGCAAGTTGATGACTTCCTCCGTTTTCACTGTAACTGGAGGCTGGGGCTTTGGTTTGGATGTTCGCTGACACTTCAATGACCCCCGCAGTTCATCTAAAATTGCACTGCAGAAAGACTTCTACAGATGGGAAAACCATGACTTTTGTCAGTTTATACCCTTCCCCACTTACCTGGGCAGTCACGTATGCAAATTTCATTACAAATAAGCTTAACTGGTGTATTAACAATTCTAACATTAGATAAAGTATCCCTTTGAAACAACTGAATGGAGCTGACGATGGTATCAACTGGACATTCACCTTTTCCAACTGGGCATTCTCTTTGGACTTGTAGAGGACCTCTACTAGGGCCACAAACACAGAGAGCAGCAGTCCAACTGCGAGCACAATAAAGATGCCTCCGATGTTCTGCACGCCCAGGGCACTGGCCTCCTTGCTCTCCTCCTCCGGGCAGCCGTTACCCCTCCACCATTTCTCCTTCATCATGTGCAGCTTACCTGCCTCCTGCAACTGCAGGATGGCAATGGTGATCTTGTCCCTATATGGGGATCCTGGGAACAGAGAAGAGGGAAGGAGGAGCATGAAATTGGAGGCAGGAAAAGAGGGCAAAGGAAGTGGACAGAGGAAAAAGAGAGGAGTGGACAGAATGAAAGAGGCATAGAGAGGGGAGGTGGACAAAAAGAAAGAGAGGGAGAGAGGGGGGTAATGGCAGGTGAACAGAACGAAAGACAGGGGGAGGTGGACTAAAAGAAAAAGAGAAAGAGGGAGGAGGTGAGCATAAAGAAATATAGAGGGGGTTGGACAGATACAGACAGAGAGGGAGAGAGGGAGAGAGAGAGAGAGAGAGAGAGAAAAACAGGAAAGCAGAAGGTAGGTGGAGAGGAGACTTAGAAAAAAGTATACTCAAATGTATTGAGAATATCTTGATGTACGTATAGTATTTTGACACACCATAATATTTGAGTAGTCATTGCCATGCAGTCTGTGGGCAGTGTGGTGACATACCCATGGGGGTGCCCACTCCATAGGCTGTGGAATCGATGAGGCCGCCGACCTGCGTGAGGTTGCAGTTGCGTTGCGTGACATACTCGATGGTGGTGGACTCCATGAGAAAGGCGTAGTCAGATTTAAGCACACGCTGGATGCCTTCCTCCACGCTCTTTACCATTGCTGCCCGCTTGTGGCTGCTCATGAACTCCCACATCTTTTCGTACGTTGATATTTTTGTTTTCTACAAATGAAATCAGAAGTTCTCTCTGCACCTGTTACATTGCTCTTCCTGTGCGCCTGCAGAAGACAGAATGCTTTTTCATGCTTCCCACTAGACAGAATAGCTCTAGTGGGAAATCCATCACTTGTGAATGCTGAAGGTAGTGGTTAGGCTGCTGACAAATGGATTTCACAGCATGACTCCAGATTGTACTGAATCTGAACACTTTCAACACACAGTTCACCTCACTTTACATTCTGCATTACCTGTTCTATACAGAGCACCTATTATATCTGCTGCATGGACAAAACTTCCAATGAACTTCCACTAATGGTTCAATGAAGAAAGTGTTGATAATCTAATTTCAGTGTATATATATATATATATATATATAATTGAGCACCTCCAAATTAGTTTCAACATGGAAAGATTCCGTTTGTGAAGTACTAAACTTTGAGCATAATTACATTTGTAGTACATATGTTTTCTTAGGTTAAGAAAATATCAATCAATCAATCAATCAATCAACCAACCAACCAGTCTGTCTGTCTATCTATCTATCTATACAGAAACTACTGGTCAAAAGCTTTAGAACACCCCCATTTTTCCAGTTTTTATTGAAGTTTATGCAGTTTAATGTCTCATAGTACTCTGAAATTAAAGCATAGAACAAATAAATAATTGGACATTCAAAAGAAATCATGGAATCATTTTCTGTAAAAAAAAGTAATCAAAATTTTTGACTCATCGAAATAGACACCTTTTGCAGATATAAGAGCCAAATACACTCATACCATTCTTTCTACAACACAAATCAATTATTGTTAGGAAAATTCCCACAAAGTGTTGCACTTGTAGATTGAATTGCTTTCACCCTTCTGTCCAGTTCATGTTAAACCAGCTGGATGGGGTTTAAGTCTGGAGACTCTGCTGGCTTTTCCATGATTTGAAGCCTACCATCTTGTCCTTTTCTTCTAAGGTAGTTCTGGCACAGCCTGGAGCTGAACCCCTGACCAGCTAGGCATACACCAAAAAGTATTGCATGGCTCTGCAAAATGCTGTGGTAGCAGTTTTGGTTCAGGGTGCCACCCAGTCTGTGCAAGTTGCTGACTTGGAATCCAGAAAAACATCCCCAGACCATCGTGCTTCCTCCTCCATGTTTGACGATTGGTGTCACACACCAAGGAACCATCCTTTTGCCTACTAAACTGCATATAAAAACCCTGCGTGATGAACCAAAGATCTCAAATTTTGATTAAATGGTCCATAATACCTTCTTCCAGTCTTCAGCAATCCACTGGCAGTGCTTCATAACCTATGAAAACCTCTTTTTCTTATTTTACCACCTTAGCAATACCTTTCTTACAGTCACTCAACCTGTCAAAATTGCAGTTCGAAGTCTTCTGTACACAGTTGAAACTGAGACTTGCTTGCTTTGATAAGTATTAAGCTGTACTTGAAGCTGTTGTCCTGTGAGTTGCTCGTCACGCAAGCTGTTGACACTCAGAAACTTGTCTTCTGATTCTGTTGTGGTTTTGGGTCTGCCAGACCTTTCCCTGTCAGAGTTTCCTCCAGTTTCCAAGTGCCTTTTGATGGTGTAGCAAACCGTATCCACTGACATCTTGACAACTTTGACTTGTTACCCCATAGCATTTTCCCTGAAAAGGGCCTTTTTGTATAACTCTGAAATACACATTATCTTTTTTTTTGTTTTTTGATAACCCACTTTTTTTTTCACCACTCACAGTTTACTGCTTACCTTTGTACCATTTCAGGTTATTCACTGGACTTGAACTGCATACATTTCAATAAAAACTGGAAAAATGGGGGTGTTGTAAAGCTTTTGACCAATAGTCTATAAAACATTTTTGACCTATCCATAAACACGAACATATTCTTGATCTATAACCTTGGTGATCTGGTGATTTAAAAATGGAAAACTGGAATCAAAGACAGTGTGTAATATATAAAACCAAAGATTTTGAAATGGTTTCCTAAAAGATGCTGGTGACATCAACTTGCTGACCTTAAAGAATGCCATGGTGGAGCCATGGTCCACCACTCCATATGTAATTTTGGTCTGCTTGGCCAGATCATCGGCAGACTCGATGGGTGACTCCATGCGCTCCACAGTCAGGAAGGCTGCGAGATTAGCGGTGTAGGAGGAAATTATGATGAGGGTGAAAAACCACCAGATCCCACCTACAATCCGTGTGGAGAGAGCTTTCGGCATGAGCTCAGATCCTAGTCATGAGAACAAAGAGAGATTTAAACCCACTGACATTGTGCTCATTGAAGCCTGGGAAAATCTCTATGCGGTTTGCATGTCAGACTCACATTTATTTTTAAACATATATATCCTCACATGTACTGTCAAATACACACATAACAAAAACAACAGGACAGTGGGTTTTAGAGTGGGATCCCTAAATCCTGATTTATATTGTCACTTACATGTCCAGCAAATGACAACAGGACACAGCTGACTGATACTAAACCAGCAGAACCAATACTGGAAAGGAGATTCCACAAAGCAATTTTCTGCTCAGGGTTTAGATAGTAAAATTAAACACACATCCAACATCTGTGTTGGGTGTTGCCAAATGGTTAATATATGGCAAAAGTTTAAGTACAATCATATCATTATTGTAGGCCTATGGGCATTTACATTTTCAACATCTGATTGTATCTGTATACATTTGATTGTAAAATTAACTAAAAACAAAAATAATGGATAAATGTATTTTAATTAATGAGGAGTAAAAAAAAACTACAGGAATAACCCAAGAAGGGCCATAGAACTTTAAAAGATTGGTATATGTTCAATATTTTAAATGTATTTCTAGGCATCTCAATTACAGCCATAAAACTCACAATAGTTTGATAACATTCATGCCAAAACTTCATATTGCATATAACGCATAAAAGAAAGTAATGCATCTTCAAATATTAACATTTAGTTAAATTCATGGTTATTCCTTCTTTTCCCCTGGACTCCTCAGATCTATATTAATTAAATTTGTATACTAAACAGTTATACTTCAGCTGCTATGTTTTCAGGCTAACTGACCCCAAACACTAGGAATAAATGTAAATATAAGCATTTCATTTTTTGATTACAAAATAATGACTATCTTAGCACTTTCCCCATAGATCTATGAAAAATGACTATGGATAAGATGGCTGTTTGTAACACAAAGCAGTTATTTGTTGCTGTAAGAAAGAAACTGGAGTGCCTGGGTTGTAAGTGTATGGTTAAAAGAGGACATTTAAATGACATGAGCTGCACAGTTTTGTTTCTGCTTCAGTAGTTATCAAGGCATCTTGTAATCCTGTCCCTCAAGGGTGTTGCTGAACTGATATTCAGTAGATGAGAGGACAGAACTCTGCCTGTACCTCCACACCCGGTACACCTATGCAAATCAGGTAACTATGACCACCAGGTGACCATCATTGCCTATAATGAGCTTCAGGTTGGTCACCTCTTTTATATATAAAATTAAAGAGGTAGTAAAAGCTGAGCACTACATGAAAACCCCCCGCCCTTTCCACAGAAGCCAGTCCTCCAGCATTATGAACAGAAACAGGACCTGGTAGGGGCTGACTGTCATGTATCCAAGGTAACGTCATTCGAAAAAGCATGTCCCACTTTTTTTCTGGGAACCGACAGGCCACCCACACGGGAACCTCTCTGCAGAAGTGTCAGTAGAGCCATATGCATGTTTAGCCCCACCTCCTTCCTCTGTCATCACCCAGTGTTTCTCTCTGCCTCACTCTGTAGCAGGTAATAGGCCTCAGTACACTGTAAGCACAAGCACATTTATAACCTACATTTAAGAAGCTACATTCCATATACCTATACAATAAACTCATGAGAAGTAAAATTAAATTCATATTAAAATGTCCGAAATTCAGATGACTGTGCTGAAAAGGGTTATGCCTGGTATGAGGTTTATAGAAATATTCAAATGCATATCATGTCAACCTAACTGTCCCCATGTTTCCCTCTTGTCGGAAAACATCGCTCACCTGCTGTACCTGGAAATTCAGGCTGCAGGTGGCTTCAAGTTCTTCAAAGGAAGCTTCTTTCCCACTGACCTATACAGTTTTACTGTGCCCTTGCAAACCCTTCCAGCACTATCCTGAGGACCCTATGTGCACAGATGACCCCGTGCCTTGGTTTGAGCCAGTTTAAAGCTGCCTCAGCCCCAGGAGAAGAGTGGGACACAACACTCAGAGAGCAGGAGCGGCCAAAGCGTCTACCTTGCTGCATGAGAGCTCCAACTCCAAACCAGAAACTATTTAGCAACGTGAAATTGTTCTCCACCATGTCAGAGTTGAGGTTGCAGGGGTGGGGGTTATACCACTCGTAGGGGCTAAACCTGCAGCAGCCAACAGAAAACCTTTTTTTAGCACAAAACAGACAGAAACTGCAGAATTACACAAGTCTGTCCATCCACCTGTAGAAACAAAAAGCAAAGTAAGTCATTGTTTTAAAAATCAGGATGTAAATCTCATTGTGATTTCATGATTTCAGTATGGTTGTCAAATGCACACTTCAAATTCTCAAGAATGCCATATTTTTGGGCACAAAAGGGAAAAGCTAATGACGTGTTTGTTAATCAGGTTTTAGTTAGGACAGGCTTTGTTATATTATGTTGCTCACATTCAAGTAGACAAAGTCTATTATAACAGTTTATAGAATACAGATAATCACACTTTAAAGAGTAGAGGGGCAGAATGGTTGTACAGCAGTGTGTGTGTGTGTGTGTGTGTGTGTGTGTGTGTGTGTGTGTGAGTGTGAGTGTGTGTGCAGGGCCATTTCTGAACATCTTACATTGGGGCAAAATGAATAAATAGGTGGTGGCTGCTGGTGGTCACACATACACACCTACACTTCCACACATAGGAAGAAACAGCCCTGTGTGTGTGTGTGTGTGTGTGTGTGTGTGTGTGTGTGTGTGTGTGTGTGTGTCTGTTTTTTTCTGGCCCTGGCCCTATGTGTGTGGCATGCACCTGCACTCCCTGTGGATGTATGTGTTTGCAGTGGATTTGGATCCAGTCCAAGCTGTACCCTGGCTTACCCTATGTATACTCTGGAACAGACTCCAGGATTTTCACAACCTCGAACTGGATAAGGGATTTTGGCAATGAATGAGAAAACTTTTTTTCTATTCAACAAACACTGAAAAAATAGAGACACATTCTGGGCATGAAAATGGCAAATTACCAAAGAGTGTGAGAGTAAACCAGGAGCACACTTACCTAGCTAACTTATTGAGATCGTGAAGCACTAGTTGCATATTCTGAACCAACTTGGATGACAGTTGCTGCTTTTCTCACTTGTGTGTTTGCCAGTAACATTATAAAAACCAAAGTAACCATGAAACTGTTGGGTTTGAAATGATGATTTTATCATTACCATCCCAAATGTTTTATGGTTATCCCAAGCTTTCTCTCTGCCTTCTCTTACCTTTGCCAAATGTCATGTATTTAAGCTAACTTTCATTACATCATTTCTCTTTCTAGCTGCACCTCAGGTAGTTGTCCTCCCTAACCATAACTTTACTGCAAATGTGAGCCGTTTGGTAATACATTCATGGCAGTGTTGAAAAAATTAGTATGAGCTGGCATGCTATAATGGAAAGGGAATCCTGATCAAAGAAACAGTGTGGAGCAGTGTTGAATTTAGCATACTTTGGCACAATTTGGTCTACCATTCCAGGACAGTGCTCAGGTTGATAGTGTGGAGACCAAATCAGGTCAGGAACCATGGCCAAGATTAAGGCTTCATACCACTGCTTTGACAACAGATATGTGACAAAGATAGATTTTGAACTGCAGGCCTTGGTTTCCTGCTCATATGCCAGTAGGGCGTTGTACTCTTCCTCAATGGGAAGAAACCCATTATGGTTTTAAGAAAAAATATTCCTGTTATAACCAGTGTAGATTATATCTTATTGAAAGGCTATTTCTCAACTCAGAATGCATATTTTGTGAAACGTGAGTACTGTTGGAATGTGAAAATATTTAAATTTCAGATTTTAGCAAACATTAGAACTCTTATGAGTGCAATCTGACCCAGTCAAGTCAGAAACCTCTTGAAAATGTCAAAGTGGTGAAAACTAAACAGAAAGACAGAAGAATAAAAGTGAAGAAAGCCAATCAGTGGACAAAACTTATTATAGCTTGGCTTTGTGCTCAGGTCATTCAAAATGCTTTCCTTTTGCAGAAAAAACAAAAGAACTGACATGTCAAAAAAATCACCAATGTAAGCAGGTTTCAGGCAAGGACAAAGAAAAGATCAGCAAAATGTGTTAAGGACAGTTAGACTCTCTGTCCTGTGTTACATATCAGACCCCTGCAGCGTGTTTGTCTACTCACTGCTCACAGCCAGCGTGATGTTTCCATACATATATGTCCCGGTGACTTGCCAATTTCAGTGTTTGTGTGGGAACTCGATTAAAATTAGGTCTCAAAGCACACTGACCACTTTGTAAGGAAATAAGGCAGTTTGACTTGTCATACGCATACAAGCTAGGCTAGCTGCGGCTTGTTGCTAGTTTGCACTCATAACAACAGTTTTCATTCTTTTCCCCTATGATGACATTTCATATCATATGGAAAGGATCTCACCGACAGAATTGGGAAACATTAGGTGTTAACACTGTTACCTTTTAAGGCAGCATGATTTGGAGTTTAGCAGTTAAACCTCATTTGGTATAACAATGGAAAACAAAACAGGAACAAAAATAAATGGACTTTTCATAATTGTAATGGTTTGTCCCTGTTGTTCCCCTTCGTGGCCTCAAGGTGTCCTTTCAACTCTATTTTCCTAAATTCCCCCGTGCACTTTCCCTGATTCCGTGATCCCAAATACCTGCTCCTTATATGTTTCTCTACATATATATATATATATATATATTCTCTTTCTGAATGACTCCATTGCTGGTTGCTGTAGCTTGTGTCTGGTTTCATGTAGATACGAAGCTCTGTAACCCTGTGTATGCGTTTATGTGCTTATTTCGTCTGTATCCTTATACCTGTCTTGTTTACCATACAAACTCTCTCTCTTACCTGCATTCTTACACTGCAAAGTGTTACAATAATGAATACTGTAAAATTGTGTTTAGAGTTTCAGTCTAAATCTGTGTTTTACTTCCTTCAAATAACAGCTGACAGGAGTGACACATCGAACAGGTGATGGGTATGGCACAGAAGTTCAGTACAGTCACAGATGCTGCTGTTTCTTTTTCAATACAGTACACCAAGGAGTTTAAAATTAAACTTGTTTACAAAGCCAGCCTTTCGCCTGCTCATGCTTGTCAGTTTCTAGGGGATATATCAGTTTGGAGCAGTAGCACAGCTTCCAGAAATGGAAGACATTGTGTCATAGCCCCATTGATGTTGTTATGTGTATATAGGTGTTTATTATACTACAGAACATTACATCTACGCTTTTTTAAAATCCAAGAACTTCGTATTTTTTCCATTGATTAGTGGTATCTTCCTTTTCAGCTAGATCAGGGGTCGGCAACCCGTGGCTCTCGAGCCACATGCGGCTCTTCCAGCAGCATTACCTGTAATGGGGGAGTGGCCAAAAATGGCTCTTTTGGGCTCTTTTGACAGGGAAGGTTGCAGACCTCTGAACTAGACCACTGTCAAACTCTTCACCAGTGCAGCTCGTTTAAGTGCTTCTGTCATGAAATTCACATGTAAGAGACAAGCAACTTATGTTAAGATAAAGAATAAAATGCACACGTAATGTGAAAGTATCATGTTACCTGGCTATGACAAACAGCACACAACTGACACCCAAGTAAGCCAGCAGAATATACATCCAGATATCAGGTGACAGCGGGCTGAGGAAGGAGAATACTCCCGGGTTTGTACCATTGGGCTTCCGGTACAAAATACTTATCCCAAGCGTCATGAAGGGTTTGGAGAAGTCGATGACCTTCTCTCGCACATATGTGATGGCCAGAGGAGCTACTGCAAGATCAGCTTTCTGTGAACATAAAACACACATGGAGGAGAAAAAGGAGTCACAGGAATGCAAGTGTGTCTCGTTTTAACAAGGGCTTCACAGAAATACAAGTGTGGCTCACTTTGACAACATTTTCACAAAAAGGAGGTCTGTTTCATTCTAACAAGGATTTCACAGAAAAGCAGGTTTGTCTCATTGAACAGAGAATGAAGTCTTGATTAATTCAGTTCTAATTAAAATAATTTTTAAGGGATGTTATTTGACTTGGTTGTGAACTTTGATATACTTTGTAAAATGATGTGTTACAGCATGTTTGTTGTCATTGTTATGGGTGCTTAAGCAACTGATTTTTTCAGTAAAATCCATTTTATCTTTTATTTTCTCATGATCAGGAGGATGTATTGGAAGCAGCAAAAGTAAATACAAGCATGACCTATCTGTCTGTCTGTTTGTACGTATATTTCCAATTATGCTGACAACTTTTCAACTGTTGGTTTTGTTATTTAAATTTAGTTGCATTGATTTTGGTTTTGGTAGCTTTGTATCATTTTGTTGCCCATGTCTAGAATCCCTTTGTGACGTTACTCTGTGCTTGGGTTTGGTTTTCTGTGTTGATAAGTGAAGTACGTTAGTATATGTTGTAGGTATGCTATAGCTTCACATACTCTTTATACAAATAAATAACAGTAACATGATAATGATGAGGATAATGGTAACAATTTTAAATGACATAAAAATTTATACTTATACTGATGATAATGATGTTCATGATGATGATGACTGATGACTCACATGGTCCATGAGCTCCTTGACCATGCCGTTCCACTGGCCCGTGGTCTCATCTTGAGCACCATACTTGCCATCTTCCACCAACCTTACTTCATAGCGAAAACCCAGGATCTTGGAGAGCTCACGTAGAAGGTCAATGCAGTAACCTTCAAACCTGTCATTCCCATGCAGGGCCTTGTCTGACTTCTTGAACATCACGTATGGCTCCTCCTGCATGATGTCACACACAAATATGTAATGATGACCCTCACTGAGACTTTTGCAATTGGATAAAATACAACAAATTGATTTTAAGGAAACCATAAGCAACACAGTATTTAACATATAACTAGGTGTGTCCGTCTCAAGGATATAGGCATCTTACCCCATGGAGTTCAAGTCCCAAAACACGTATGGCCACAGTGATGTAGAAAATTACAGCAGGCTTGGCTTTGATTTTATAAGACACACTAAAGCAAAAGTTCTGCTAATTGAAGAATTTTTACATCTTGACATTTTTTTGACTAAATTTCAGTACTAAGTAGTTCGAAGTTAAAGAGAAAGACCAGATCAGTTCACTGAAAATTTACTTCAGCAAAGCATTGACTCAGGAAACAGTGGCATGCTCAAAAACTGCATGCACTGTTATATTATTATGGGTAATCAAAGACACCGGCTGAGCTAATGTACTTAACCATTACAATTAAATTTCTTTCATGTACTCTTCACTTGCAGAACATTAAGGAAACTGGGCTGAGCTTTCAGCACAGAAGCAAAGGCTGACATACAGATGGATGTCTTTCTACTTCTAAATCCATTTCATGGCTCAAAATCCATGGAAGTGATGTTTGCAGAAAAAAAAACAACTGAAACTTAATCACATGTTGGAAGCACATAATTTTTTATAACTGGAATTAAGCTCAATATTTTGAGACAATTTAAGAGTTAATCACTTCAGAAATATGGTAAATGTAAGATCTTTAATTAAAAGAAGATAATTTAACTATAAATATTTAGGTTCAAAATGTGATTATGTAAATGAAAAGAGTTTAAGGAGCAGTCAGCTGTGAATAGATCTAATTAATTGTACTAATTTTAACTAATATAAGGAGATGTAATTTTTATAAACACATTAAAATTTATCAGTATATGCAATAAAAATATATATTCTACAAATTACTCATTTTAACAAAATTGCACTTACACAAAAGAATCTGGAGTTGAAATACCGACATACAGCATTGTGTGCAAATATCTATGCTATTTAACAGTGTGAAGTGATAAAAAACCAAAACATGATAAAGTAATTTTATCCACGTAACTGTGAAGTTGTCCAGTTATGAGGTAGCTTCCTGCCTTGTTTCCTGGAGGTTTACCTCATCAATCAATCAATTAACCCATTATTCCAAAAAGTTTACACCCAAACATTTATTCTTTCATCTTTTAAAGATGCTCTTGCCCAAACTACCAGTGTAAGGTATTTCATTCCATTTCATGATAGTGACTACTTGATGTGGCACATTCTCTGTTGTTTCTTGTCTGCCGAATGGCCCGTTTTCCCCTGTTCATTGTTTTTTTTTATAAATTTTTTTTTGTCTTGGACAGATATCTCCAGCTCACTAACTCATCGCCTGTTTTTTGACAATGACTTTGGAATTGTGTTTCTGGATTTTTGGTTGCTTTGTGTAAATAAACCAGTTTCCTCTGCAGTTGGATTCATTTGTGTCTGTGTGGTTAACATGGAGAGTAACTGTGAAGCTATGCTGACCTATGCTGGGAAGTTAGCAAGGTTGGAACAAAGCCAGAGTAGATGGAATGCTTCCAATTTCTAACCAGTCACAAAATCTAAAATTCACAGTTAAAACTGGAAAAATTGATCTTGTATTTCACTTAGAAATTTTCAGTATTGTTGTAAGCTACATAGTCGGTCAAGCACAAATTTGAACAAATTATTTATACAATAAAATGTTCTCAATAAACCCGTTGCTCAGAGTGAGTAAAATAAAGTAAAATGGGAACTGATGAAATACAAAAAATACTTTGGGCAAAAAGACAGGAAACAAAATAGACACATGGGGTAGGAACACAGAAGTAAAGACAGACGAATATGGTTAACACAGTTACCAGTAAGTTACCAGTATGGTGCAGACCCGCAGTGATCGATTGTACAGAGAGTCTGTAACATTTACTGTCTTGTTCTTGTGGTTTTCTGTCACGTTCAGACCACTAGACGGTTTCCATGTTCCAATCTGAGGAGGACATGCTGAAGTGAATTAAACCACAGCATTGCACTGAACTCTGCCAGCATGTAAAATGAATCCTGTATTCTACATACATGAAAAGTCATTTAAATGCATTCTTCTTCCTCTATATTTCTTGTACTGTTACATATACAAAAACTCAGCAACGATGAGATCAATCGCTCTGTAATGTGAATGCAAACAGACATTAAAAGCCCAATACATTTTATCCTTTAAAATCTTCTTTTTAAAATATTCTGCATAAAATCAGCCCACATTTCACTGGATTTTAAAGTCTTGACAAGTGCTCTGGTCTGTGACCACTGTTAGAACACAGGGAATGGAATTCTTGAAAAATGTCCTCTGAAAACTGTGTAATTGCCTCATCATGATAACGCTGTCAGAAGTCTCCAGATGTCTGCAAGCATGTCTAAAGTGTGTTTCACAGTTACGTAATTTCCACAGGGTTTCTAAAAATCGGATTAATTAGTGGAGTGAATTATTGAAAGTAAACACACACAGACAGACACACACACACACACACACACAGTTTTTATTTTCAAACTCCACCACCTTCTGAAGTCCTTCTTCCTTGAGGCTGATGACATCCAAATCAAAATCTGTCCTCAAGCCGCTGGTTTTGTTGAATGAGATCCGCCCTGTCAAACCATCCCATTGAGCCTATAAGTAAAAATATTAATTAGTGCAATTGTAATCTTCAATCTCAGTGAAACACATTTTAAAGGTCACATCATTTAGACAAAACTGAAACATGTAAATATGTGAAAAAGTGAATCAAATTAAGCAGAAAAAAGGCTAAGGAAAAGTTCTATACTTTTAAATCAATTAATAGTGGTGGTGTGGTGGTTAGTCCTGTTGCCTCGCACCTCCAGGAATGGGGTTCAGTTCCTGCCTTGGGTCTGTGTGTCTGTGTGTGTGTGTGTGGGGTTTGCATGTTCTCCCTGTGCTTGGTGGGTTTTCTCCAGGTTTTCTGGTTTCCTCCCACACTCAAAAGACATGTGGGTTATGTTGACTGATGTCTCTAAAGTGCCTGTTGTGTGTGTGCCCTGCCCTTGGGGTCTCCTGCCCTGCACCCTGTAACTCCTGGGTTGGGGTCCAGGCCTGCCACCCTTGACAGGATGTGTGGTGAATGAATGTCCTACAATATATTATTTACTTGGAGTATGGAATAGTGTATCCATACTATGATGTGACATTGTAAAGTCATAAATTGTACTGTATTGGAGGATAGAAATTGTAACTGTATGTTGAACCAATTTTAACATTTTTTATTCATTAAATCTTAACAATGGTTCTTCCTGGCTATTTTTTTACTGTGTATATGTTATTTCCTCTGTTTTTGAAACATTTTCCCATGCAGTTTGCTAATTACAACTGATTATATTAATACCAAAGAAAGATTATAATTAAGCTGAGAAATTTCTCATTCTGTTTTCATTGGTTTAAATAAGTTTTTTAGTTATTGTGTGTGCAATATAATGCACAATTACCCTACGACACAATGGAGCCAGCAAGCTTTTAGATTGCCTGCCTGATTTGATAGTATGCTGATGGACCAACATGTAACTTCATACGGATCATTTCACCTGGTGTTACAGGCTGTTTTCCTCATAGATGTGAGATTACAGGGAAAACCTGGTATGGATTTTTAGAGAGATGGGTGCTCGCGTAGAAAGAAGAACAGATTTAGAGATCACGGTAATCTACTTGAGGTTTCCATGGACAGGAAAGCAATATTAAAATATGATGACTTACAATAAGAAAAAGGGGAAAAAACTCATCTGACACTGCATACACCCAGGTCAACTTGAGCATACAGGCTCAAAACATGCGCATGCACACACACACACACACACACACACACACACACACACAGAGGCACACACCTCTTTTATAAGGGCCATAAAACGGCTTCCAAACCGCCACGGTTTGTGCCGATTGCACAGTAAGGTACTGACGGTGATCTGCTGGGACTGCTGGATGGCTACAGACACCACATGCACTGCATCATACACCAGGGCAGAGTCCGTCTGGGAAAACACAAAGCCAGGCCTGGGTGCACATAGGGGTTTCATCAACATTTCAGATGCATTTCCTAGGCTGTTGTACAAAATGTCATTAGTATTTTTTTTGACAGTTCAAAAACATTGCTTCAGACAGTAAATATTTCCCACTTACAGATATTACATGCAGCAGTTTTCTGTTTGTCATATGGAGTTTTCAGAGACACAGTTAAGGGTAATTTAAAATGACTTGTGTACTGTAATGACTTGAGACTGACAATGTTTCATGTGTTAGATGTAATATATACTCCTCCCTACACAGATGATGTAAGTGTAATCATCCCATAGATACATTCCAGGTGAAAATAACCCCAATACAGCCTGAACACTGCAAATCCCACCTGCTGGCAAATCACACACCTGCTTGGAGAGTGAGGTCAGAGTTCAAACCTGCTATAAGCTGATGGGCAACAGCACAGAGGACACTATCAAGGTAATCCTCAAAAATAGCTCTTTTTTCTTGATTCCATAATTTGTTTTGCCTTCTCATGGTCTTTCTCAAGGACTGAATCTATATGATGCTGTACTAAAAAGTAAGTGCTTAAACTGCATTCCAAGGGAACATGTCAGGACCATAGTTAGCCAAGGACATAAAGGAGAGAAATAGGGGGAACATAAAAAATCACTTTGATAGCTTCATCCATCTGTGATTTCACTCCACCAACTTTCATAGAGTGACTTAGCTCAGGATCTCCTGAAAGGAAGCAGCATTTAGGTTGTTATTACTAATGCCATAAGGCTGAAGACTTCATGCTGAGAGACATGTGTCATCAGACTGAAGGACCTACAGCACTGTTTGTCTTCATTGTCATTTGAGCATGAACAAACCAAGAAGCAGGGAAAACTGCTTGTAGGACTGCAGAGGACTCTAAACAGAAGAAAGTACTATGGGTACCGGAAGGTTAAAGTCAGTACAAAAAATAAGGGACCTAGAATGGAAGGATTTATGTTACAGCATCTTTACAGCTTGTTGCATCATTGACATTAAGCATACTGGGAATATATGACTCCAGGTGAATGTCTGGGGAATGGTGAGTGCTGACAACCTGTAACAGTGATGGACCTCTGGGGAATGGTGAGTGCTGACTGCCTATAACAGTGATGGACCTCTGGGGAACGGTGTCTGCTGACCGCCTGTAACAGTGATGGACCTCTGGGGAATGGTGTCTGCTGACAGCCTGTAACAGTGATGGACCTCTGGGGAATGGT
>JABJVR010001157.1:0-19702 GCA_025773905.1 Chitala chitala
ATACATACACACACTCTTATATAAAATATGCCTGTTATTTATAAATATAAGGGGAAAGAAACAGCTATTGCACAGAATGTGTTTCTCATTGTATCTCAATGTGTCTATGGGAATGTTTGAGCTGAAGCTGTTATAGCTGCAAGGGTGGGCCAACTCAACACTGAACCCTACGGACTAAGACTGAGATGCCATTAAAGGTCGTGTGTAAAGGCAGGCGTCCCAATACTTTTGGCAATATAGTGTAGGTGAAAATTTACTGGAAAGAACATTCATTTCAAAGGTTAAACAGTTTAATTTCTCATTCCTGTGGAGGAGTAACATGCATTTAGAAATATGTGACCAAATGCAGATTTGTGGCACTACACTGAGCGATCTTTACTGTTGTATCTATAAACTGTTATTTACTTTTTGTAGGCCCCAAAATCCCAGTGTAGAGGAACTCCATATCCTCACAATCCGTAGGGAGCACACTCCAACTAGGACGCCTCCCCCTCCTCCATCTCATCTGTCCCAGAGCCCCCCTGATCTTCAGCCTCCTGCTCCACTTTCCCCGTCCAGATCGATACCACTCATCCCTACCAGTAACACACTCTCTTTTTTAGAAGCTCCTTCCTCTTCTGAAGTTCAACATGATGCTCTGTGTTCCGCATCCATACCTGTATCACGTGTCCGAACTAAATGGACAGCACCTCCCTCAGAAACCCCACCCTCTGCTGAGCTTCATCAGGCTCCTCCACCCTCTCCACCCATACCCATATCACAGACACCATCCAAACACTTAATAGCTTCCCCCAAAACTCCACCATTTGCTGAATTCCAACAGGATTCTTCACTCTCTCAACCAATAGCTATATCACAGACACCAACCCAACACTTTAGACCTTCCTCAGAAACCCCACCTTCTGCTGAGCTTCATGAGAAACCCTCACTCTCCCCACCCATATCTCACACACCAACCAAATACTTAATACCTTCCTCAGAAACTCCTGTCTTTACTGGTACTCGGTTCCCTGTGTCCTTCGCAGAGTGCATACCTTCATCCAGGACTCCGACAAAGCAGCCCACTCCCTCAGAAACTCCACTCCTACCTGAGCTCTGTGGTCCTTCAGTTCCCGTCGCACCATTCATAACTATACCCGAGAACACTACCAAAAACCCAATACCTCCCTCAAACATATCAACTTTTGCTGATCGTCAGAGCCCTATTGACCTTTCACCATCCATACCCGTACATCGGAATCCTACTACACAACCAAAAACGGTCTCAAAAACTTCACATTCTGATCTCCACCCTGCTGTTCCCCTCTCACCATCCATGCCTATACCTAGAAATTCCACCAAACAGCCTGCACCTCCCTCAGAAGTGTCAGCTTTACCAGAGCATCAGAGCCCTGTTGACCTTTCATCATCCATACCCGTACCTTGGAACCCTACCAAACAGTCAATGACTATTTCAAAAACGGCATCGTTTCCTGACCTCCACTCTGCTATTCCCTCTTCACCATCAGTACTTATACCCAAGACCCCTACCAAACAGCTAAATCCTTCCTCTGAAACTCCATCCTCTTTTGATCTTCAGTACCCTGCTCCTCTCTCACCATCCACACCCATCCCAGATATCCCAGCCAAACAGCCACTGCCATCTTCATCTCAAACACCACCCACCGCTGTTGCCCCTTCACACAGTACGCTTCCCAGTCAGTCCACCATGTCTTCCACCCCACCAGTGACCTCAGCTAAAATGCCTCCAGAGCAGCTCCTTAGCCCCCCTCCCTGCAACTGCACTCCACCCTCACCTGAGCTCCTTGGATCTGATGATGAAGAACAGGAAGATCCTTCCGATTATTGCCAAGGTATATCAGCCTTACATTACAAATCAGTGTTGGCCCATGTTTTATTGCAGTGAATGTGTAGTGTTATACTCGCCGTTTGTGTTGAAGGAGGGTACTATCCAGTGAAGATAGGTGACCTTTTCAATGGACGCTACCATGTTGTCAGGAAGCTGGGCTGGGGTCACTTCTCCACTGTGTGGCTCTGCTGGGATCTTCAGTGAGTATTGCTGAGTAAAGCACTCATATTACCATCAAAACGTTCTTCTCGTACTGTGTGTTTGGCTGTTACCCCCTTATTTCAGTAGACAGTCAGAAAGTAGTTGGTTTCAGTGGATCCCCGTTTTTATTTAGTGTAAAGAGTTGTGGTACTTAAGTGTTGTATATTCCCGTTTGATTTTCATGTCAGTGCTGAAGCTCTGTTTTGTTACTGAAACTAACCAGTAAAAAATAAATTGTGGTGGACAGTCAGTTTGGGTGTACAAGCGCTTTTAGAAGAAGTGGGGAAATCACGCTGATCTGACATTCACACGTTTTTGTGCTTCAGTTTGTTCACGTATCCTTTACTGTGTCATTATAATAACGTTACCATGTCGTTACATTACTGTATGTGATGAGTTGTATATTTTTGTGTGTGTGTGTGTGTTTGTGACACAAAACCTGTTATTTGTCACAAGCAACATTTGTTTGTCTTTAAGTCATGTGACAAAGTGTGTGTTTGCAGACGGAAGCGTTTTGTGGCCCTGAAGGTTGTGAAGAGTGCCCAGCACTACACAGAGACAGCTCTGGATGAGATCAAACTGCTGAAATGTGTAAGAACAGTGTCTGGATTTTGGTCATACTGCTTTGGACGCGTCGAGGCCCTTGAAGGCATCACTGTCCTTTGAGAAGCCGACACTGGACAGTCTACACATAAATAATTCCTGTTTTCTTTTCTTCAAATATCAGCTGAAACCAGTGATTCATGAATTGAACTTTTGTTTTCTGTCATGACATTCAGAGAGAGATTCAAGTGTAAAGAAAACAACAGAATGTCCCCCTAAACCAGGGGTCGGCGACCCGCAGCCCTGAGCCGCATTCAGCTCTTCCGTCCCTCTGTAGTAGCATTCCCTGTAATGGGAGAGGGACCAAAAGTGGCTCTTCTGGGATCTTTAGATAGTGAAGGTTGCAGAGCCCTTACCTAAACTGATCACCACATCAGCTCAGAGAAGAGAGCTGAAGCTCTATGTTTGTATGTCTTTTCAAGGATGTGAAAAATTAACACATTGGGCAGTTTTTTTGTATTTTTTTGTTTTTTTTTTTGGGTCGGTGATTGTTAACGTGTGAACTGAACATCATTTTAATGTTTACATCTGAGTTAACTGAGTGCTACAATGACAATAGAAAAGTAGTTTAATAAATGAACATGTCATTGCATTGTTTAAAATGTTTGATAAATTTTTCTTCACAATGCCCCAGGTGAGAGACAGTGATCCTGCAGACCCTAAGAGGCAGACTGTTGTTCAACTTATCGATGACTTCAAGATATCAGGGGTTAACGGCGTGCGTATCTTTCACGTGTCACCACACTGTGGTGCTCTCATAGGTGGAAATTCCGGGGTGTGTTACAGTGTGTTACTGTTAGCCAAGGTGTGCGTTTGTGTCCCCCTCAGGAAGTGCTCTTGAGAAATGTTTCTATTCATTGTCTCCCCAAGAGTGAAATGAGATTTTTGCCCCCGAGTGCTCTCTCTGTTCCCCTGCCTTTTTTTGCCACTTGTTGAGTACCTCTGAACGGAGACGACGATGGATTTAGTGTTGGCTTTGTCAACGTGGCTCGTTTCCCTTAATGGATCTGCGTGCCCAGATGTTTGCATGGTTCTGGAGGTGCTTGGGCACCAGTTACTCAAATGGATCATCAAGTCAAACTACATGGGCCTCCCTCTGGTCTGCGTGAAGAGCATCCTCCAGCAGGTGCTGCCCCACCCCCGCCACACCATATCGCGTGCACAGACCCCTCCGCCTGGCTCATGTAATCTCTCTGACCCTCCCTGCACATCCCCTTCTCAGGTCCTGCAGGGTTTGGATTACCTGCACTCCAAATGCAAGATCATCCACACGGACATCAAACCGGAGAACATCCTCTTGGAGGTGGACGAGGTGTACGTGCGTAGGCTGGCCGCCGAGGCGACCATCTGGCAGCAGACAGGGGCTCCTCCTCCCTCTGGGTCTTCTGGCAAGTGACTCCTGGGGGAGTGGGGGGGCTGCTTTTTTTCTTTTGTGTGATGCTTGGTTTGCATATACCTGCATTCTCCAATAAGTGTGTGTGTGCGCGCGCGCACGCGGGTACAGTCCAACAGCATACACAGCTGTAGTAGAGCATGGTTGCACCTAGTTCAGACGCATATGTGTGAAACAGTATGGTGAATGACTTGTGTTCCCATTAATTGACAACAAAGTGTTTGGGAACTGTTTTTCGGGAATGCAGACTGAAGTCGGCACTATTGGATAGCAGCGCATGTGTGGTCAAGAACAGTCAGTTCTGCCGTAACACGACCGTTTTGTTCTTGCAAAACATCGCATGCCAGAAAATCATTGTCAGTCAGGAAACGAGGTTAAGGGGTTGCAGGATAAAATGCCGTACTTTTAATCTACTATATACTCGTTGTAGACACTAAATTATAAAGACCCCCCCCCCCCCGTGTCTAGCGACAATATGCTGTATTGATGGAGAACAAAAGGCAAAGTAGACGCAGTATTATCAACCATCAAGTGTGTGTTGACTGTTAGTGTACATACGCTTTAAGTGCACTTCTACATTCATACTACATTATCACCTATTCATCACAGACTTTCAGTTTTTGGGGATGGTAAAGTAGAAATATTACAGAAATCGTACGTCCCTGTTAATCACACTGAGAATGCTCGTGTTGTGCCAAAACTGACTTCTCGTATGGCGCAGACATTCTGAGCTGAGCGCTGTTTGTATTCCGGTTTGGGTCACAGGCTTATGAAGTCTTGTTCAGAACAGTAAAAAAAAAAAAAAATGTAATTTTCCCTGTGCAGTATATTGGTTTAGTTTGTAAACTGTACTTTTCACCATATTTTCATGAATATAGCATGCCCTCAAATATAAGCACAGAAACAGCCCCTTTATTCAATTCAATTCATTTGTGTATATATAGCGCCTTTTACAACGTTTTATGACAAAACAAACAAGGATAATTCACACGTGAATATAGCGCACACACTCAGCTCATGTGCAGTGAAAAGCAGTCTTATTGCCTGTCAATTCAGTAATCAACAGGAATAACCTTTGCTCATAAAGCATTAAATGGTTCTAATTGCATTGTACTTTCTTTGGACAAGGTTTTAACTGTTCATGGAAAATCACTGGTGTATGTTCCCATGACTAATTAAACTTTATGGCAATGGAATTACAACAGCAGAAAATAACCACTTTGACATGCTAAGTTAATAACACAACTGCTACACAGAAAACAAAAACATGAATTACATAAACTGAACATTCACACCACTTTGCCCTCCCAGTAATGGCTTTAATGGAAGTGATTTTGTAAAACCGTGACTTAGAAAATAAAGATAAGTAATCTGTTATACCCACCATTAAACACATCGAACAAAATATACAAGCATGTCATTGAGATTTATTGCTTTAATTTAGTCTCTTCATTAACCCAATATGATTAAAAACCTGCAGTTTTAACAATGTAAATCGCAAACAGCTCTAATATAAATTGCACCTCTACTTAAAACATGGCTACAGTGTGATTCATTGCCACTCTACATTTATTAATTATACTTTGAAGTTTACTTACAGATGGTTCACAAACTGAGGAAAGGCAGAGAAAGTGACAAACAATGAACTGACATTTTAAATAAAAGTACATAGAAATTATATACACTGGAAAAGGTTTGTTGGATTGACATAGAGATATATGTACATGGTTCCTCATAAAATGATCAATTCATGTTCAGTCCTTATCTACATGTATATTTTTAAGGTTAATCCAACATGTTTTTTCCAGTTTATGTTAAAGTCTAGAAATTCAGAGGAAATTAAAATTTTTATATAATGTCAGTCGCTTTTTTGCTCCTGTATTGTTACTAATATTTTTCTACATGAGAGTCAGTTTCTTTTTATAATTAATTTCTAAATTCTCTTTTTACCTTTGTTCTGAAATACGCCTTTTCACTCATACTACTGTGATCATATGAATCTGTTACTTCCCATCCACTGGTTGTTACATAGTTGCAGCTTCGGTAACACTTTTACACAATGTGGCTGGCGAGCCTTGCTCACCTGACAGGTACTGAGAATGTGAAATGTGAGTGTTTAGTCATGTTAATGTTAAATGCAATTGAAATGTCTGTCAGTGGAGTCCTGTTCCTTAGCATGTAGTGTTGGTTGTTGTGAGTGTTTTGTGGTTGTTACGGTTACCTCTCCTGGCGATGTGCTCTAAGAAGACATGAGGCTGGGGCCTTAATACACCAGAGTAAATAAAGGAAGAAAAAAAAAAGTTTTTTCAGCGGTCTCATATGCGACTGGCCTTAGTTACAGTGGACGTTTAGTCATATGTGAAAATTACCAGTACAGCATGACCATGAATATAATACACAGCTACAGCTGGTAGATGGTAAAAACATGTATGATGCATGCGTTATATTCGTGAAAATACGGTAATTTAACAGCTACATCCGTTTGTGTGTGCTTAACTAAATTGGGTGTAGCACAAAGAAACAGTCCCTGGCACATAGTTTATTTGCGCTGGCAAACTGCTCAGGGCTGCATGATTGGCTGTTGTCCTTAAAACGGCTTTATTTTCAAACAGTCTGGTACTTCATACTTTTGTCTAACAGAAGTGTAACATGTCAAATGCTGCATTTCATTACTGTTTGCGGTGTGAGCCATAGCTCTTTCTGAAGTGAATCCCTATTTCTGCTCTTGTCTCTTTCTAACTTGATTTCTCCTTGTTTTGCGACCATTCCAATTTCCCTCCCTCTTTTCCTTCTGTTCTGGTGGCAGTTAGCACGGCTCCAAGGGACAAGCAGGTATGTGGAGGACCATGCCTGTTAGAAGGGAATATGGCAGTAGTACCATATATTCAGCAAGTAAAAATTACTGTCACATCTTTGTTATGCTTCACAGACACTTTGCAGATTGGCATGAAAATGTTAAAATAATTTGACTTACATGAACTCATGCTAGTAATATCATTCCACAGTGATCACATGGTAAAGCAATCAGCAAATACAACCAAGAGATTTTTGTAAAAAAAAAAAAAAAATTTTTTTTTTTTTTGTTACCTTCCAGTTGGAGAAATTTGAGATGGATTTTGTATACGTTTCATGTGATTATGAAAAACATATCTTAAATCATATTCTTTAGTTTTTTGTTAGCTTTTTTAGTTTTGTGTTCATGCAACGTTCAACTTTAATATCACTGATTAGTGAAACAGGTCAGTTTATTTCTTTAATTGGCTGTCTGGCAGCGAGTTGCTTGTTACAAAACGGGTCACTGTGTAATGATGCCGATCACAGATTTATACGCATGCACCACATGGAATGGTTCCTTAACATGGTATAAAATATGTAAGAGCCTTAGAATAGCATGACATGTATGATATTAGCTTTGTTGGCTTTTTGGACACCGTCTTTACTGTACTTTCCTATATCCTACTTTACGGTGATAATTTAATTTTGATAAACTTGCCCAAACATGAAAATGACATGACCTGAATTTGTGGCACTTCTAAATGTTTATGCCAGTGCTCAAATGTGGGAAGAGGAGAACAGCCGCTACCTGTCCAGTACTGCTTTAATACATAGATATTGCCAAAGGCTGTACAGATAATGTCTTTGGTGTCGTGTGTAGTAAGGGGTTACCACCATGTCTAGTTAAATGCCTGATGAGTATAATCGGCTGTTTGCGTGTGGTTGAGCTGTTTTATTAAGGTAACTCCGGAAAAGAACTCTTTGAAAGGTGTAATTCTTGTAAATGGAAATTGGTCATCATTATTGCAAATGCCAAAAATTACTACATGTTCCAAAGCCTCACAACTGACTACCATTCAATATTAAACACAAAATCCCATCACAGTTTAGCCCTTACAACTACAGGGACATTGTGTGACAGGGAAATCCATTCGCACAGTACATGGAATGTCTGCAACACATTACATTTTCTTTCATTAGTTAATCACACTGTAAGTAAATGGGGTTTTTATTGTATGATGACGTGTATCAGTAACAGTTAACATAAGCATGGAGTTAGGTCCTCAGTATTGTGCATTACGAGACAGTAGTGCGTCTTTAGCACGGCCAAGACACACACTCACACACAACACAGCACTACACAGTGTCCCTCCTTTCCTACCCAGCCGTCCTGCATGTATTAAAGGCTGTCAGCTTACTTTAATCTATTTTGACTAAGGGTAGAAGAGAATACAGATTACATAACAAGATTACCAACATGGTGGTTTATCTGAACTGGAAGATTTTTAACTGGAAAGTGACATTGCGTTATAGTAAACTGGGTAAAGGTTCCAGGTTACGATAAACATGGTGTATAAGTGTAGCATATTTATCTGTTTTAAGCTTGAAATACGATGGGAGCTGAGGCACAGGTGGATGTGGCGTGCATCGTTAGCCCCGCTGTAAACACACACACACACACACCACGAAGGCCGGCCCCCGGTCCCTGGCCTGAGGCTTGTCACATCCTTGTCTTTCCTTGTTGACGCAAAGCGGTGGCTTGTACGCCGAAGTAGGGGTATTGATAGTGTAATAGCTGTAATCCAAATGGACGTTTCTCTGGTGAAAGCTACATGTATAGAGTCTGTGTGAGTATGTCCACAGCAAAGAAAATGAGTGCATTCAGTCACTTAGGACGGTCAATACGAACATTCCTTCACACTGCCAGATCACACTGGATTGTGACTGAGACTCTGGACTGTTCTACATGAGTGCAGGTGAACTGACATCCAGCAGATGATTAAACTGTTTCTAGGTACATTTTTCATATTTGAACATTTTTTTTCCGTATCCTATGCTGCTTTGTTCACTGGGTGAGAGTGTTCCTCATAAAGTGCGCACACACAGTATTAATGCAGAATGACTGTGTGTATATCCATTACAATATAGCGTGTGTGCGTGTGCTCAGAGCCTGAATGTTCTGCCTTCTGTAAGAGGAATGGCTTGTGAAGGTCACATGATCAGATTAGCTTTCCTGAGCCACAGTCACTCTCAGCTCTCGCCACGTGACTTCGGCTGTGGCCGGAGGTCCTGTTCAACACAGGCTGCGTTACCAGGGAGTACAGCCTGATGCTTCTGCTTCTCATATCATGCAGGGCTCCTGTAAAACACACTGTAATTTTAAATCAATATTATAACTATACTGTACAGAGCCGTAAGGACTAATTGGATCATTTTATTAAATTTGTTGAGTAATTTTGGCAGTCACTCACTCGGCCCACGGCTCTGGTTGCATGTGACGTCATGGGGCTCAATAACCAGTCTTGCCTTTGAGGCTATTTCTGACCTTTGATCATATGACAGTGTGTATTCTCATTAGCCAAACAGCACACCAATCAACCTCAGATATCCTGACACATGTTTTCCACGCGTTTTCCTTTTCTCTCTTCAAACCTGAGTCTGAGGGGAATTTTGAAAGAAAAAAAAATTGTGTACATTATCAGTTTTTGATATCTGCCTGAAAATTCTTATATATTCTAGATTTATACTTATAAATTTGAAAGATGTATCAGAAGCTCTCAGTTCTCGTCAGCATCCGCATACTATTTTTTAAATAATTTTAAAATCATTTCTCACATCACTCGGCTAATTGACTAATCTAATAATCTGCCAGCTAATCAGTTACCAAAATAATTGTTAGTTGTAGCCTAATTTTATGTAGATACAACTTGTTAAAACAAAGATTTGTACTGAAGATGTGCTCATGACTTTTATGAGCTGAGAATGAAGCAGAGACGCTCTCCTCAGATGTCTTTGACCTCTGACCTTTGGTGTTCCCACACCAGACAGGAAAGATATCCAAGAACAAGCGGAAGAAGCTGAAGCGGAAGGAGAAGCGGCAGCAGCGGCTGCTGGAGGACAGGCTGCAGGACCTGGAGCGCATGGAGGAGCTGGACGGCATGTCCCCGCCGTGGAGACGCAGCGTGCTGGAGGAGGAGGAAGGGGGCACCTCCTCACACGGTGAGATTCACGCCCACGCCCATCAGCCTGTTTCTGTACACAGCTGTGTTCGTCTTACCTTTCAAAACTGGGATCAATCCCAGGCCCTTCCTGCATGACGAACGGGAACGGAAACAACCACGGAGAGGGGTCAGCGACAGCCCCCAGGAAGCCCAGCCCAGACTGGACAGGCGATGTGCGTTTCTCCAGCCCCGGCTCTGCCCTCTCGGGCTCCATTCTATCCACCACCTCGGAATCGGCTCTCTCCACCCTGTCGGGCTACTCAACTGAGAGGAGCAGCCAGCGCTCCCTGCTCTCACCACACAGTCAGTCCCGCCCCCATCCACCTTAGCTGCACCCCCATCCACCTTAGCTACACCCCCATCCACCTTAGCCCTGCCTTTCCATGTTTCTCCTCTCACAAATGATGCTGTTCTCTACCAGCGTTCAGTTCTGCTGACTTCCTGGTCAATCCACTGGAGCCACAGAATGCAAATAAAATCCGCATCAAGATAGCAGACCTTGGCAATGCCTGTTGGGTGGTGAGTAAAACATCTCACTCTTAGGCCTTTTTCCATTCCTGGATCTGTTAAGAGCACTGTAATTGTAATTATGTAAATGAACATAGTTTCTTTTTAACACTGTTGATTGCTAACAAGTGTGGGCTGTTGAAACAAAGGGATGTTAACTGACCTCTGCTCGACCCTCCAGCACAAGCACTTCACAGAGGACATCCAGACCCGCCAGTACCGTGCACTGGAGGTGCTGATTGGTGCAGGATACGGGCCTCCAGCCGACATCTGGAGCACCGCCTGCATGGTGAGTGCAGGCCCAGAACACCTGACTGGGACTTATTCTGCTGGAGGTCATCCCGAGACTCTTCCCCCGACCCCCTCGTGGTGTTCAGTTCCAACAGGAGCAGAAAAGTCTCTTTCTTAAACACCTCTCAGCTTTATGTAGTGACTGAATATATTCTAAGCATGTTGCATAAACGTTTATCTGCCGTTTGTTTTGTGCTGTTTACAAAGCGCCAGAGGACATTTGACACACGGTGTCTGTATTCTCCAGTCTAACTGGCAGCTAATGAAAGCTGTGACAGTGGGAGTTTGCTCACACAGCAGCCCGTGTCGTTGCAGGCGTTTGAGCTAGCCACAGGAGACTACCTGTTTGAACCTCACTCGGGTGAGGACTACACCCGAGACGAAGGTAGCTCTTTTTGCTTTTTGTCATTTGATATTTTTTCAGTGTCTATACATAGCAATTGTCTTAGCTGAAACTGTAAGCCCTACTTAGATCTGTCTACAACTAAGGATTTAGTTTACAGTTGAGTTGAACTACCATTAAAGACACCATGAGATGCATTTGTTTAGTATTAGAGAATGCAATAATGCTGAATATTTTATTCTTGTTGAAAAATGTAGGCGGTAGTGCTGGATGGTGAAGTTCTGCTTTGCTCTTGCCAGATCACATTGCCCATGTAATCGAGTTGCTCGGACCTATACCCCCCCATTTCGCCCTCTCTGGAAGGTATTCTCGTGAGTACTTCACTCGGAGAGGTAAGAGTGAAGAATGTCTTTACCCGCCAAGAAGGCAAGCATACCTTCTTGAAAAATTTAACCGACTTTGTAGATACCAGACAATAAATATGACAAGATTTGTTACAATATTAAGCCATGTTTTTTAATACAGCTTTCAAAGAGAAGAAATGTTTTTAAATGGATACAATGACGCACCTAAATTTTATATGACACACACACAGCTAAGTAGTTAAGCAGCACACGATGTGCCCGTAGGGGACTTGCGGCACATCTCGAACTTGAAGCCATGGGGCCTGTTTGAGGTTCTGCTTGAGAAATACGAGTGGCCGCTGGACCAGGCGGCTCAGTTCAGCGACTTCCTCCTCACCATGCTGGAGTACATCCCGGAGAAGAGGGCCACGGCGGCCCGGTGTCTCCAGCACCCATGGCTCAACTCGTAGACATGGCACCGGCCCGCAACAACAGGTGGCGCTACACGCGTTCACTGCCTGTGTGAGCATGAGTCGGATGGGCTGCGCTTTCTAGCGTCTTGTACGTATGGGTTAAAATATGTTACCTCAATGTGTATTTTCCTTTTTAACTGCAGCAAAAGTTTTATCACTGACTTTGCATATTTATGCCATTTGTTTTAACGGGTAGTGCCTTTTAAATGTGTAAAATGAGAAATGACATCAAAACAAGAAATGCCTTCGCTTTTGATACTTTTCAAGGTTTGTGGGGATGCTTGTTTTGTGGACATGTAATATATGGAAAGAACTAAATTAAGGAAATACAGAATCTAAAAATGTATTTAATAAATGAGTATTTAAAACTTCAGTGCCCCCTAATTCAGTGTCATCAGAGGTTATTTTGACAATTCTTTTGGGTGGGGCCCATTACAGGAACAGTTATTGCACATCAACCTAGACAGAGGACACATTTTGAAACACAAACATTAAATCCAGCACATACTGATACAATGAATCAAGTACCTGGATTTGACACTTAAACAGGACTAATCTCTGCTGATCTATGATCATCTATGATTTCCTTTCTCTGGACAGGCCAACAGTTCACAAAGGCCAGAAAGTAGACAACCAACTTACAAGATGCTATTACCACAGAGTTCACTTTAAGTTCTGTCTTTTAAAAGCACTGACATGGTTACTCAGCAACAAATGCTTCAAAAGCCACTCAAAACAGCTGCTGTAATTTTAAATAGATCAGAGTAATCTGAGTACCCAACATTCTCAGTCTGACTCAACTAACATACCTTTTGACCAAGTGTGTGGCTGTTTACAGGGAAAGTCATACAAACCACATTAACCTCAGGCTAATGCACTGAGCAGTCCTTTATTTGTCATTGAACACGTTACCCCAACTCCAGGCCATATCCTGTGTCTTGTCCACACTCGCAGTGCCTACTTCTTCCTCCGGACCACAGTCCAGCCATCGTCGGTGTCCAGCGAAGCTACTGGAGCAGGGTTCTGCTGCTGGGACTCCGAGGTCGAAGGCCTTGCTGGCTCTGTGTCTTCACACTCCATAGGCTGTTAGTTTGGGCAGACATGCCATGACACAAAGACCCAAGCAGCCATCATGCCCAACCTAATTACTATACTAGGGGTTCTTAGGTGACGCCTTTGGACCAAACTCAAATGTTCTCAAACACATCAAAGGATAATTACAGTAGTAGTTAAAATATTTACAAAATTTCCCCAGTTTCACAGACCAACATGGGCCCAGATTAAGAATCCCTGAACTATTCCTCATTTTCAAACATTATAAATTTGATTAAGTCTTTGTTCTGAATGCGTTACCTCTTCCATTTTCTTGTCGACGTCATCCTCACTCTCTTCCTCTCCTTCATCTGCAGCAGTTTGTGAGGGCATAGCTTTTGCTCTTCCAGAATTCTTTTGCAGCAACTGGATAATGCGGCTTTTGACGTCTGACAGCTTCCCCTCTTGGCTCTGTGTAAACAGCTGACAAAGCTCTGAGGCCACCTGGACAAGACAAGATCCCCGAGGTATAACTAAACTAACAGGTGGAGAACCTGTTACTTTGAGAGAACTATCCATGTGATCACCACAAATTGAGCCATGCTTCACAGCCTTTATCAACAACAGAGTATTCTACAGATACTTACAATAAGTGCAATACGGAGGTTAACAACTAAAACCTGTCAGCCATCAGGATTCCAGGATGAGAATTCATCTTAAATTGTGAACAAGTTTCAGAAACAAACCTGGGGCAAACTGCCATCATCCACCACTGTGCTGAACTCATTGTTCATCAGCTCTGCTACAAAGTCCTCGATTTCCCACTGCTGCAGGTCGTCTGCAAAATTCATAAAATGAGGCTACATTTATAGCGGTGCTGGACTGAACTCCATTCTATCCTCTTCCAAAGCTCGTTCACTGCGACCCACACTGTAAGCAACATCGCCAGGAACAGGCCACAGATACGATGAATGCACCTTTGAAGAAAAGTTAATCTCTTACGAAGACAAAAGTGCATACACAGAAATGACCAAAAGCGGATTTTAAAAAAGAATCCTTACAAAATACTAAAAAGGAAATGTGATTCCCAACGTTCAACATGGGAACCCCCGAAAACGTAAAAATAAAGATATGTCAAAAATACTTAGCACCCCACATATCTCTCAAATAACGAGCCTCATTTAACCTTTACCATAAAAATAAAGGTTACACTTTACAACAACAGACTGCGACTCATAGAAAAAACATACCATTTAGTTCGAAATACTGCTGAACAGCATCGACCATCCAGTCGGCTTTCTGCTGGCTGTATGTCCCACCAAAGCCATTATCCACGGCAATCTGCAACGACACGGCAAACAAACCGCAGCCATAACATCACTGAAGCGCACGTGTGCATCCCTGTGTGTGTCCACACACACCTCCAGCACACTGTACATGGACTAGTGTAACTGGGAAAGGCAGAAACACATAGTATACGATAACTTTACGTAAACAAAACATATGAAGATTATATATTCAGCTGTGTAATTTCAAAAGACGATCCAGTTAAGTGATATAGTTCGGAAAACCGGTTAATGTTTGCTAGCTTGCTTATCACTTTACGGCTATTAGAGACAAACCCGTGGCTGCCCAGTATGAATCGTTTCCATTGTGTTTGCAACTCACAGGTGCAATAACAAAATGTGAATGTTACCTGTAACACCGGCCAAGTCTCCAAAACAGCCCTTACTGCTTCTGTAAAAACTTCACGTGGCGACTGTACGGAAGCTTCCATTTTGGAAAGTGAGAAGCCTCGATAATCAAGTGAAAAACGCTCGATCAGGAAAACTAGCGGATGCTAGAAAAACCGATGTAGTTCTAGCTTGCACTATATAAAGTACTAACATGTTAGTCTAAGTCAACGCTTTAAAAAGTGCGAATTGTTTACACTCGTCTGGTAGTATTAATAAAGCAATGTTGACATTACATAAACGATACCGTATAAAATTGTATATAAAAGTAAGCAGGGTCCAGAGTTTAATGTATTAAAGTAGCGCCCGCGAACTACGCGTAATATTGTTTACATCAGTATTCTTAAAATGTTAGCCAAATATTTCAAGTTATAATTGAATGAATGAAAAATAGAATAAAAATATAATACGTGTGTACTGGGTTGGCAAATATTTACTTTAAAAATAAGCAAAATCAATTCTTCAATGGTAGGCTATAAACCAGCACAAATGGCTGGGAAATTATTCGAACCATATACTGTTCATATGTCAAAGGGGTGTGTGTATGTGTGTGTGTGTAGGCGTATTACGTACATAAAACGACCATTACTAGTACCATTTAGATAAAGCTTGTTTTATTGAACAATATACTTTTAACACATTGAATAACGTTTGCACATAGTGTATATATTCAAGAGTAACAAAAACGTTTCGTATTTCTTAAACAGTATATGATGACAACACAGAAATCTACACATGTGCAGCAGCTGACCAGGTGACGTCACCAGGTGACGCGCTGCCAGCGCTCATCTTTCAGCAGGTTTTGGAACGTGACGTCATGCAGGCTTGCAGGAAACTTTGGTGCTGTATACTTCTCATAAAGCTAATGACAGCCGGTTACAGAAAGCTGCTGTACAGTACACTTTTACTGGACATAAGATTATATATTTCATAACTTTTCATAAAATTAAATGCAATTGCTCATACGCTTTTTTAGTATTCCAATGTTGCGTCTGTCTTTTCATGTATATTAAAGTCTAGTAAATACAAATATTTTAAACATATACCTCAAATGTTTATTTCTTCGGATTGCATTGTAACAATAATGGTTGTTTGTGAAACTAATTAACCAAATTTCAACTTTCATAACCGTTTTATAAACATTTCACAATGGTATTGTCCTAAATTGATGAAAATGTTACAGTCATCCTGTCTCTACGCTGTCCAACGAACACCAAACAGCAGCATCCAGCAGATTACGTACAGCAGTTTACAAGGAAGTTGTTTTACTCAAATTGATACAATTTATACAACAGTTATGGTTGAGGTTTGAGTCCAGCCAATTATTTTCCCAACACAATATATATACTATATTCGATCCTGGAATTTCAATATAAGGCACACCTATGATGATCATTTTTCACAGCAAATGATGTGCCCCATACATGAGTGTGTATTTCGAAAATGTTCTGTACCTTACTTGCTATTTACAGTATCATGAGAATACTGTAGTAAAAACACATCTATCATCTTCAGAATACATTTAAACAATATGAATAACAGCATGTTATCAAGTAATGAAACCATTTCATTTGAACAATAAATAGGTTTCTAGAACAATAAATGAAGAAAATTGTAACGTATGAAAAATATTTACTCATACTGTCCTCTCCCCTTAGATAACCAAGAACACTAGTATAAAATGCTAAATCTGAGCGCCATGAACTCCATTAATGTAAACAAGGAATGTGTCTGCTTCTGTGTTGCTTATATACTGTCTATAGGTGTGTGTGTGTGTGTGTGTGTACACACACACACACACACACACACACACACACACCTATAGACACGCCAAACATCATTACTATTCTACTGCTAAACACAAACTCTGTGTTTATTACCACCAGATTAGCAGCAATATTTATGTTGCCGGGCATCTGACGATTCCTAAACTTGCCCACATGCATCATGGCGTCAGCATTGGTCACTGGTGTACATTTCACATTTTCATACAAAATTTTGACTGGACTTCTCAGTTGTTATGGTTGTGAATAATTATTTCCTTTGCATTTCATCCACCTATAAGCAGAAGTGACAGTGTTGGTAGCCGAACAGCGTTCATAACAACGTGTAGTAATTCCATCAGACTTTGCATCACACAGTAGTGCCAACAAAGACACGGCAAGTCGGAAGATGGTTTAACTTTATACTCTCCAAACACGGCAATAAAGGAAAATGCAATGGCATTACATCGGAAAAACAAAACAAAAAAGTCAGAAAAGCATATTGAACATTTTCATGTGGGACTCAAAAGATGAAAAATGGCTTTAGATCTGTAATACAGAACACTTCACTCTCTAGCCAGTGTGTGTGCTGGAAGTTAAATATTCATACAGTCAGCGGCACAAGCAAGCCCTTTTCACATCAGATCATTCTGTTTCCACCAGGAACGTCTGAATAAACACCTCTCACAGACATCTACCAAATGTGCATTTAGCTATTGCTTTTCTAGGTCAGTAATTATTCTTCATGATTCACTATGGCTACTTAAGCATGGCCATGAGATTCTGGGAGTGTTCGGACATGTTTTCAGGCCACATGTCACTGACACGAGAGACGGTTTTCCTTCCCACTCTACCTTTTATGTTCAAACGCTCAGCGCTCCAGACTGCAGAGCTGCAAGTACTGAGAGGAGGTATTTGAACAAGTCACATTGTTACTGTGTATTACTGTCCACTTTGCTTTTCACTCCACAAATTTAAAAGCAAAGTGCATAAAACTAAGTCCTTAATGTCATTCAGTCACATCAGGTCTGATGACTACATAAAGTTCCTCAATGAAATACATTGTTTAAAGAAATATTCAAGTATAAAGATAACCAATCAGTAAAAGTCATTGTAACCCAACTTATAATGTGAACTATATTAGAACATTGCAAGTTCTAAACTTTATTATTATTTTTTTTTTACTGTGTGAAATGTATTCACCTTGTAAAAAAATAAAAGGTTGACTTACAAAGCAATACCAAACCTTAATATATTGCCCCCCCCCCAAAAAAAGGACAATAAAGTCATCCTTTAGTATTGCAGTCCTCAACTCACCAAACTCCTCCTTCACAAACACTCTTGTAAACACACAGGTATGGAGCCACCAGTCCACATAGCACTGAGAAATATGTCCAATGTGAACACAGTTATTGCATCATGAAGCAGGAGGCAGGCAGCTAAATGAGTCCTCACACACACACACACACACCTCCCTAATCCTGAAATACTCCAGCAGACAGCCACCATCGTCTCCAACAGAAGGAAAGATGAATGAAGCATTACATTATATATGCATCCATACACAAATGACCGTTCCTCATTTAAAAAGACAAGGAGCATCATTACTGATGGCTACTGTAATAATCAAAAGATGCTCCTGTATTTTGACAACAGCAAACCGCAGAACCCCCCCCATGCATATCTGTACAAACATGATCCTGCTGTAGGTGGTACAGTGTGTAGACCACCTCTCAGGCTGATGGAGAAGGTGCCCTTAACAGATAACCAAGTGCTCCGTTCATGACACATTTCCACCTGCAGTTTGTCCGACAGGGAGGACCACAGTATCTCAGTCTCGTCTTTTAGCGAGGATGAGAGCTGCTTCAAACAGAACTACTGACCCAATCAGCGATTTCTCTGTGAGCTTGGTTAATGAAGCCTTCTCTTCTTCACAGTATTGTTTCTGGTTTAATGCACAGTTAAAGACAAGGTTCACCAACAGGCCATGTTTTTCCCTCACTGTTGAGCTAAAAGTAAATGATTCCATGTCTAGGAATCTTCACTTGGTATCATATATATTTTTTGTTCAAATTATTTCAATTGCAGACTGCATCTTTAAATATAAAACTGAAATAATTATACTGTAATTCAGGTTTTAAAATGCAAAATAACAATGCTACCCAAATTTAAATGACTCTTTGAATGCACAGATTCCATTTTAATTCAGTTCCACACACTACAAGCCCAGAAAAAAAAAACTTTACTTTTAAACCATGCCATTGCAGACATGCTGCCACAACATTCTTCCTGTGTGTTTAGCCTCACTATGGCACACCTGTACTTGTGTTACACCACGTGATGCTGGACCCGGTCCATCTCACGGCCATCTGTGGCTTCACCACCTCACTTCTGTGCACTTCACTATGAACGAGACCAATTAATAAAGTATGGGGAAAGGATGATAAAACCCAAATTACAGGAAATTAATCTTTATTTTTAAATTCTGGGATTCAGTATAAAGTCTGTACTTGAAATAATTAGAAAATAAACTACAAAAAACTAAAATCACACTCACAGATAAGAAGTTACTTTCAGCATTTCCCCAGATGTTTATGTTTTGACGCTGACCGGTGTGTGTTTACATGACTACTGATTCCACCCAGTAAAAACTCAGCAGGTCAAAACTGGCTGCAGATGTGAGTGATCTATCATCTCACGGCAGCCCACGGGTTTTTCCCACAATTTAGCTCAGTTCAAAACAGCACAAAAAGACCCCTTCTCATGCATAGAACAGTTCCTCAGCCTCAGGGAATTCTGGGAGTGACGTCAACGTGATGACATAATTCACCCAATGTACTGTGACCCAGGGTAATGTCAAGACTACTCATGTGAACAGTTTTCTGAAGGGTCTTTCAAATGCCTACCCCAGGTGGGTGTGTGGGATTTTGTGTGGCATCAAGTTTAATGGGAGGCAGGTGTAGTTATACATGGAAAAGTAAATCCAGAACGGCCCTTTGGTTCAGCCATTTTCCTCAAACACCTGCATGGGTACATCTCTCCAACAATATCTGCACACAGAGAATAATGTTCATACCCTATGGTTTCTGCACTGGGAAAAAAAAAAAAAAAACACACACACACCCACACACACACACACACACACACACACACACACACACAAACACACACACA
>JABJVR010001158.1:0-19702 GCA_025773905.1 Chitala chitala
TAATGATGAATTTTCCATTACTGCATACTTTTATACCTTCACAAGGTGCGTTATTTATCTGCTTTACTTATTTTTCAGCTTCCAGAATAAGAAAGCATTCTAATATATTCCAGCATTGTAATAATATGATTATTGTAGGTGGTAAACATCATCTTTATAAAATCTTGTATGATTTATGTTTGTGTGTAGTTATTGTTTTGAGAAATGTACTTTATACAGCAAACTACAAGCATGTGTAGTTAAACTATAGTCCAATTTAAAAATAATACGATTGACACACAATTAACGTGTAATAAAAGGCAATTGTCGTCAGCATTAAAGGTTTAATTTAAAATCTTCTACGATTCATATATTTTTATCAGAGGTTTGCACAGAAGACAATTGCATTCAAGTTTTTCCCAACGATAAAATATCAGAAGCTATTTCTTCTGGACGTTTGAGATTCAGGATTTTGTGTTTTGCTGTGAAATAGCATCGGTCTTCAGCAATGAGGACAGTCTATTACAAAAGTCCAAGCATAAAAAGAAATCTTATTTAAAGGTCTCTTGGTATGGAAACACACTTGGAAAAAGCACACTGGATTAAATTTACTAAACATGGTGAAAAATTGGTTTGCTCAGAGAGCTTTTAAAACAGAGTGCATTCAGAAAGTATTCAGACCCCATCAGATTTTTTATGTTTTAGCTTTGTGAAAAAATTGTTTAAATTACTTTCTCCTCTCGTCAAGCAACCGTCCACACCCAGGAACAACAAAGCAACAAATTTCTGAACTCTGAAAATTAGCAGAAAGCAAAAAACTGAACACCACAAGTATTCAGACCCTTTACTTGGCACTTCATTTGTGCAATGCCATTTGAGGTTATTAGGTGTTGTTTGATGAAGGGTCAATATAAATTGAAAATGATTGAAACTATATTATAAATCCCTGACTTTGCATTTAACAGCCATCAGCGGTATACATTCAGTTTTGTACTACACAACCCTGTTCACACAATCTACTCACATGCTCATGAGATATGTCCTGTCTAATTTTTTATATATTTTTTAGACCTTTTTCAGCACCCTCAGTGGCCATAATTATACAGGCATTGGCCATTGATGGTTGCTGGGCATTTACTGGCAGAAGCATGCAATATTAAACACATTACAGTGACAACACTATATACAGTTGTGTGTTTAAGTCTCCCAAGCAAGCAGAAACACAGTAAGAGCCTCTGCTGTGTGTGTGTGTGTGTGTGTGTCTGTGTGTGATTTGCACATTCTCCCCATGCTTTGTGGGTTTCCTCCCACAGTCCAAAGGCATGCATTGTATGCTGTTTGTCGTTTTCAAATCGAGTGTATGTGATGGGTTGATGGGTTGCTGCCGTTTCCAGGAGGTACCCCTGCCTTGTGCCCGCAGCTACCTGGGATACGCGCCAGTCCATGTGACCCTGCATAGGCTAAGCGGTGTGGAAACTTGATGGACCTGGAGTTATGATGATGGAAAGAAAGAGGACTGAAGTAGGGTGTTGCTAAAGGTGTTACTGGTAAATGCATGAATGTGGTTGTTCTGGAGCCACTGACTGTGGTACCCCTACATTCGTCTGTGGGCCTGGGCGGCCCGTGGGCCGGAGGGCCGCTTCCTCAATGCCGTCCTTATTTTGTTTTTACCATCACTAGCCTTTCAGAGCTTAGACTGCCAACACTTTGCTAGTAGCCAGGGGCTTTTATTCACTGTTGCAGAAATGCCATGGCTTCACATTTTCACTTTAATGCTGAGTGTTGGTTATTTAGCCTTTCAAAAGGCCCTTTGTGTGTCACACAAAAAAGCATGAAAAAAACGCGTCGCAATTTAGATTTTTTAACAGTTTCGAATTTCGTCCCGAAAGGTTTGGCTCTTTCAGATGGGCCCTTTCCTGACCACCGCCACGCAAGCTGCGGCGCGGGCCGAAAAGCAGAGACTGCATGTTTGTCTTCTCCCGTCTCCTCCCTCGGATTCCAGGAGAAGCGGGCTCCTGTCCGTGGGTATCGGCTTGCACCGGGCTTCTCATTATGTAGGTGTGTGCAAGCACCTTCTCAGTTACCAAGCCTTCTGCGAGCTTCTAGGTCAATGCCGTGTCATTTTGCGTGAGCACCCAGCAGTAATGACCTGCTCCATGACCCCTCCCGCTTCACAATGCCTTTCCTCCCCAGGCTGAGTTCTACAGCTGAATTCACAGTTGCACTTCTATCAGGAGACCTGATTGTCCAGAGCTGATTTTCCATCTGTGTCTGACAATCATACGCGTCAAAGCCTGATGTGACTGCAGGAAGTTTATAGTTTATAGTTATAAGAAAATGCAAATTATGCGTAAATTATTTCAGATAAAAATGAAACAAAAAACATTTTGCAGTTTTGCGCTTTTCAGTTCTAAGTATTTGTGTTGCCATTCAGTGTGTTTGATTAATTTTTTTATTAAATAATAATTAATAATATAATTTTTTTCAGGTGTTTGGTGGAATCCAACAGGTTTCTCTGTCAAAAACTGCCTCTCTAAGCTCATTCGGGGTCAAGTGCTTTGCTATCTGTTCATTATAGCTTCTAGTACTTTTAGTATATTTTAGAATTTATTTTAGAATTTATTTTAGAATTTATTTTAGAATTTGCCATCCACTGCACAAAAGCTAGACTACAGAAACACTTCAAAACTAGTTTACACTAAATGACTTTAACATTTCATAAAATTTTAAGTACAGGAATAATGTCATGCACTTTGACCAAAAATAAAAAGTACTGTTTACTTTTAGTCATTTTATGTTTATGTAACTTTAACAATTTAACATGCTTAACCCAGCACTCTGTAAAAGTGCCTGTAAAATTAATAGAAATGTAACAGTAACCAAGATTCAAATTTTGTGTCAACGTCTTCCCAAAACACGTGCAGTGTCTAGACAAACGATAATCGGCAAACAAATAAATAAGAATTTCTGACTTCCATTCCATACTCATTCCTACAGTCGCAAATGTCGGGGGGATTTTTCCAGGAAAGAAAATATCCAACCCGTATTTTGGACCTCATGAAGCATAAGCAGCCGTTGAAGAGAAGAGAAGAGAGAAGAAGTCTCTCTGCCATACTCGACTAACTGAGAAACAGCCAATTTTACCTTTCACAAATGAAAGGCACCTTCCCTAGTTTTGACATTCACTTGTTATAGTCAATTACACCATTTTATTAATTTAATTGCTATGTTCATGTATAGTCACATTTTAAAATGTGCTTAAACACAAGGTCACGTTTGAATAGAAGGTAATTTGAATTGACTTGCATTTTCACACCGTTGATGGATACAAATTCCAAGTTAATAATTCAGCGTTGTAAACCATAAGATGATGTTTTCTCTATGAAGCCTACGTGTAACACCCATAGTTAATTTTTGGAGTTAAAGGGCCCTTTGATGTCCGTCTTTTCTCTCTCACCTCTTCCTATGAACTGAGCCTATCTGGTGTTTTCCAAAGACATGCACCTATACTGGGGCGCCTTTATTTGACTCACAATGCAGGAAATTGGCTGGCATAAAGAATTAGACACAAAAACCAGATGTTGCTGGTTCCAGACTCAGAAGAGGCATTGTGGTTCCACGTTTGAAGAAGCTGCTCCTTGTAACTTCTATTGCTCCGGTCCTACATCAATGGGCTCAACGAATTCCAGATGGTATATGCTGCTTTGAATAAAAGCAAATAAATGTTAACATTAAAACATCAAAGAGTTAACGTGATTAGCAGCAGATCAAAATCATGGATGTCCTGACCTACACTGTTCGCTGCAGTGAAACACTTCTGGTTGTTGACCCAACAAGCTTGCTGGTATAATCCCACCTTTGTAGCTGCTGCACAGGCCTCATTTATGAACTCTACCCTTTCTCAGTTTCTCCTGTTCCAAATGTGAGTTACACAACCATGCAAATAAAGTTCCGTCCACCAGAGACTTTAAACCCTGTGGCAGACCGTGATGTCATGGCTAGCGTCTGGTGGTGGGGACTGCTCTGTTCGCAGACACTTTTCACTGGCACATACAGGACTTGCTTGGTGTTCGACGCCTGTAATGAAACTCACACTTTTTTTTTATCTTTCCAGAGACTGCACATGCTTGGTATCAGTGCAACAAAGCTATTCCCACTGTAGAAAACATGAGTCATCAGCAAGACTCTCACCGTGTTCTTATAGGAAGGTTCCCACTCATGGGTGTACAACAGGAATGAAGGCCAATGTTTTTTTACCCCTCTGCTCGCAGAATAACATCATTTATGCTTCCTCCCGCAAAAACTTGAGAGGACACATCTCGTCCCACCCTTTAATGAACATGTCATTTGTGTGACATCCCCTCCCGTTCTTGGTATGTAAAGTGCTCCCCTGTGTCCATGAATTCTTGTGCTGACTGGGTAGTACTGCGGTACCAAATACAGCATTTATCACGGAATCTGAAAATTATGTTCGGATTTCTCAATGAGCCCAATAGAATTCAGCCGTGTCATTTGCTTCACCTTTCAGTGACCTTCAGAGATGGTAAATTCGATTCCACGCAGATTGTTAGAAGTGAAAGATCAGTTTATACACTCTGGGGGAAAAAGGATGCCGAACACTACCATATTTAAAGCATGCTGATTATTGTCTGTTCGTGAAACACGGTTGTCATTTTCATTCACATCTTTTATCCTTTATGTCTTGGTTGATATATAGAGTATATTCCCACTGTGAGTTTGTCAGTGTTTTATGCTTGATATGTAGTGGTGAATTTCATTGGTTGTTTTTCTTAGCAGCAGGCAGTGGGCTCTGTGCCAACAAAATGAATCATGTGGCATTTTGTGGTTTGTTTTGTCACCGAAGTTGACACGCTCAGAATCATTTGTCCTGCAGTAATTGTCACAGCGGGAGAAATCCACTCTGTGCCGTAAAAGTCACGACTTCTCATTGACCCCAAAGACACCATTTCATGTCAGTCTCTTGGAGAAACAACTTTTTTTTCTGGTCAAAGAATTTTGCAGTTATAATTGATTTAATTTCTTAGAAAGGTATTACCGTAAGTAATGAAACTCAAGTACTTAGTGCAGGTCTGTGTTTAACTGCCTCCTAAGTGTTTTTCCATCCTCTGCTCCTGGAATCCTGTGGCCTGTCATGTCTTCCTCTTTACCTGAAAACACTGAAAACAGAACTGTCATTCCTCATTATTGGCAAAATGGGGATAAGGCACTGACTGTAAATGACTTAATTACCACTGAATGGAAATGATTACTGTCCTTCATTCACTTTCTTGTACATGTTTACTTGGTCCAATGCACTGGCATAGCAGGCAGCTATGTTGCCTCACAACGCCAAGGTTGTGGGCTCGATTCTGGCTCCTAGCAGCGTGTGAGCAACTTGCGTGTGCTCCTTGTGTGTGCATGGGCTTACCTTGGTGGCATGGGCCTCTCTCCATAGCTGAAAGGCAACTCAGGTAAATTGGCTGCTTTAAATTGCTATAAGCATGTGTGTGTACATGTGTATTGGGCAGCTCTGCCAGGACTCAAGGACACATAGTGTTAGCAGACGATGGATTAGCCCAAAAAGCTAAAGACTTGAGTCCCCCTTTCAGGGAAGGGACCAAGCTCTTGTCCTGACAGCTGACGTTTACCACTCTTGCAGACTTACTCACCTGTGATACGTGTGTGCATACACACTCTTGCAGACTTACTCACCTGTGATACGTGTGTGCATACACACATTCCTTTTGTATTGCTGGTTAACTATGGGCTCTGTGTTGCAGAGTCAGCTGCAATGTTCCGGTGGTGAGAAAGGCGGTAGACAGTCCTCTGTCTGAGACACTGCCTTATTAATACACATTTACTTTGTGTGATGCAGAGTGTGCCTGAGCAGCATGCTGTTCTAACAGCTGTGAACATGGTAGACGACACCTGCTGTCTATACAATACAGCCGATTCTCTCTTGAAGGCTCATTTCCACATTGAAAGATAGGATATATTTTGTATATGCATTTATGTCATGTTTCTATGTTTTTCTGAAGTCAAATTAAATCTTCACACACACACACACACACACACACACACACACACACACACACACACACACACACGTATTTATACAAAATCTCTAGAAGCAACTTTTAGTCTGCTTGACCCAGTTGACATGTAATGCTGAAAAATGTCTTGTTTTGAGACAGGGAGTTCCCCAAAAACTCCTCATTAATCAGATAGGAAATGATGCACACACGCAACTGAAGGCCGAGGGTGTTTGTCAGTAGACAAAAGACTGGTGTAACACACCCTCTCAGGACACAGCAGTAATGGAACCTCAAACGTTGGAGCTGGGAAGACAAGCACTGCAGGCAGGAGCTGAAGAACCACACACCCATAAAGCCCTTTCAGAGCTATTTCTTTACCGGCAAAATAGCTTATATTTTGTAAGAGGTGGAGAATGAGGGTAGGGCCTGCTCTGTTTCCAGCCTCGGGCGCTGCTTTCCACTGAAGTTGTATCCCATGATGCAAATTGCTTGTAATAACTAATAGCAATTATACCAGAAGAAGCTGTTTAGATAACATTAGTCCTTGGCGGTAGGTAGGCCCAGATCTGAGACCTGACTTGTTTATCTAGAAAATTGTAGCCATTCCGAACGTTAATAGGGAGCCTTCTCTCCGGACCCTAGTGCTGGGTTTCAAGCAAATTGAAAAGTTTTGACTTCCACTCAGGAAATAATTAGTCTCATTTCCTTCTTCATTGGCAAAATTTGGGCAGCCTTGCCAAGGTGGCGGCAGAGAACCCCTTGAGAAAGAGGCGTTTGATGAGAAGAGCTCAGAGAGGATTGGCGCGTGCCGTGTCCCTTCCGTAGACTCATGAGTGCCCAGACAGGCCATTCACTGTCCCACGTTGGCCTGTTTTCACGGACTGGCATTGGTGTGAACGTTGGGGAAGATACGGCGGCGGCTGAATCCCAACCCCATACTGGTAAAGTACAAGGTTACGTTTCGATATAACCCACGATTCTCTCAGCTACCGATTTAGATTTCTGAAGAATAAATCAACATCTAAATGGCAAGTTATCTGATCATAAACCTCCTAGTGCCCCTCATTTGTTTTGGCCCCAGATTGCCCTTTCTAGGCTGTATGGTTGTATGGTAATGCCATGTGTGGTGTATGGTAAAAAACTGTACATAAACGTATTAAAAAGCAATACAGCGTTCTGCTGATGAGCGCAGTGCATTATGGACATGTGGAGCGGCATGAAAGTGAAAAATTAAGAGAGACCCAGTGGGGATAGTGTGATTATGCTGGGCGGGGGGGCAGGCAGCGGTGCTAAATGTGGCTCACACAGACGTTCTCAACTAGGGCCAGCTGTTCCACCAGCCTTCGCTGAGAAACTTGTGAAAGTGTTTTCCGGCGGCATGCTAACAATTAATTATTGTTTGCATGACATCAAAGGCTGACTTAATCTGTTCTTTTGGTTCTTCACACATAGATTTTAAATCGGGAACATGTGATCAACCCCCGTTTGTCCTGGAGGCGTTTGTAATGATGCTTTGAAAAGCACCCAACGGACAAATAAGCTAAGAATAAAAACGCAGAGTTGTACAAGCTGCTGTAAAAATTACGTAATAATAACTGTGACTTTAACAGTTTTTAAATTAATAAATGTAATGCAATGATTCCAGGTGAAATGCTCTGTTCAGTGTATTACTATTGGCACCTCACAAGGATTTCAGCAAGCTTTGTGTTATTTGTTCTTAGCTTTATTCTCTACACTATCTGACGATGTAAAGAGTAATCTGTTACAAAGTAATTTGTAATTCTCTGCAACTAAGTCATAGCTAATGTAATGGTTGCACTACAAGTAGTATTATTACCTCATACCTTCATGACTGTGGGTTCAATTCTGATCCATGTGTTTGCAGTTTGCTTACATTAGTTACCTTCTATAGTCCAACGACACCCAAGCCAGGGGAAGTGGCCAAAAATGAATTCACCACAACAGATTTTATGTATGAGATTCAGTTGTTTCCGACACACATATCAGTGCCCAAACACCAATTATAGTGACTCCAAATGGAAATAGAAAATGAAGATATGGACAAGATCCAGAAATTAGGACGCATTGGCCCACACTGGAAAAAAAAGAGGACAAGTTATGATAAAGAGCAAAGCGGCAACAGTTCTGAAGTGAGTAAAGGAGAGTGAAAGATGTCAGACATCTGTACATCTGCAGTGAACAGCAGTAGTCACTGGACAGTGCAGGTCTTCTGACAGTAACACTGGGCTCTTTAATTGCATACCTTTTCACTTTTCAGCCTGAGGTAAGACAGTTAGTACAATATACTAAGCAGAATCCATGTTGTTCTTCATTTGGACATCATGATGAAGCATTTCATTTCAGTTCCAGGAGAGGTTTGCTTTCTGAATGTGATTGATCCCTGTTTCTTTTGTAAGCATTAAACCAAAACTAAGTGTTCCACAAATTCCATGTCTTTAAACCTGAAGATATGAGTGTCTAGACAGGCTCCTTGAAAACCTAGAAAATTTCTGTGCCTCAGAAGCTGGGAAATCACCTCGTTTGTTGGTTTTCTTAACTAAGCGGGAATTTGTTCGCTTAGCGTTCATTACCGTGTGTTGACTGTGAGCCGGCAGTAAAGTTATTTTGTAAAATTATTTTGGCTGCCATGGTCAGCAAACTTGTTCCGCTGTTCCTTAACAAGAGCAAAATGAATATAACTGTCATCAAGAATGTAACAAGTGATGGAAAATAATTTGTACGACACTACTGGGCCAGCATGGGCTTCATGGTAGGCGTCGTGCTGTTCGCACGAGGGAAGCTAATTGCGGTGAAAAACGGCTGCAGGTTTGCACGGGGTCATAGTGCACAAGAAAACCGTCGGTATGATTTAGCGCGTGAAAAGGCTGACGGGAGCGAGCAGGGTGAAATACTGCGAGGGTCGCAAGCCACAGGAGCGACCCGGGATCAGCAGCAGCCAAACTGGAGGGCTCAGACACTCTCCGAGGCCTGCTTTGAGTTTCCCACTCCTTCCTGTAATTGCTTGGTCTCGTCTGGTAGCGCAGCCTTAAAGGAGGCGCGGGCACGTTTCAAATTAGGTTTACAGACCGAGAAAAACCCGTGTAACAGTGGCTTCGTCTCGGCGGTGAAAGGCCCATTTACAAGGCTCCCAAGTGGCGTGCTGGTTTTCTGCTGGCTCTCGGGGCCGAGGCGCTGGCAGCTGCATGTGTGCCCGTGGAGAGCCAGGGTCATTTTACTCAACAGGGACAAAAAAATAAACTGCGGCTTTTAATAACAACGTGCAAAATCTGCTACGTGTTAGTGGTCTAGTTAAAGGACACTGAGAGGCATGTCCAAATAGTCCCATAACAAATTGGGACGCCAAATAAAAAAAATATATTCTTTTTTTAAAAGTCACCCGTTTGATGGATTTGGGAAGGTGGTTTTATCTCGCCGGAGACTGATGACGAGGTTTGCCAAACAAATCTCTCAGCAGGCCTATTGAGCTCTGCTAGCGGCATGACCCCATTTGTCGGGGTGAATCCATCTGTCTACTGGGTGTTGGGGCCACTTAGTGCACAGAAAGCAGTTTAGAGATGACAAGCTTCAGTCATGGCTGAGCAAGAACACATTGTGTTTGTTTGAATATAATAGTGTGCGCCTTGTTTTATTATTATTAATTTAGATACACGTTTTGTCACGGCTTCTTGCATTTTGTTCTTGCATATAAATGCGAAACATGGGCTAGCATTTTTTGTCAGTTTAGTATGTGGAGTATACTGGTGTTCTGTGAGTGCTTATCTCCGTAATATCCCATAATAATAATAATAATAATAATAATAATAATGAGCAAAATTATAGCAGTGCTTTATTCATATTTAACAAATATTTATTTATATTTGTATGTAGGATACAAAGTCCAAAATTCATTTATAGTAACAAGCCAGGTAATTATTTTTTGCTGTCACCAGATGTTTAAATGCATGGTTAGCTCTGACCAATCATTTTGCTCTCCATGTGTGTCATTGACACAAACACCAATCAAACAACCTTGCAATGCAGTTAGGTGAGATTATGTCAGAGTGATATGGCTACCTACAAACGGGAAATGTAACAGAAGGGTTGAGGATACAAGAAATCAGAATTGTGCTACTGTATTTATACATTTCTGCCCTTTTATGAGAAAAACAGATCCACTGAGTATGTGGGATTTTTTAAAGTATGCTTTACATTTCAGTGTAATTTTGTGTGTTGAACATTTTTACTGGAATAGATTCGAAGCACAGAACTGGCACAACTTGGTGTGATTTATGCATGTCCGAGGTCCGTGGCGAAAACTAGGCATCCACATTGGTGATGGTACGTTTGAGACAGCTGTGTCCACCAAATGACAAAATGTGAAAACTCCTCAGCTGAAGTGCACTTTAACTGGTTAAACAGCTGTTGAAAATAAATGGATAGATTAAGTGCAAGAAATAGACTTGTTACCTAATGTATTTATTTAACACTGATTAGATATAAATCACTCAATTCTTCCCCAGGCACAAATGCGTCAGGTAATTAAGGAGGTTTTGGAAAGTGCAGAGTTTTAAAATAAAAAAAACTTGTAAAAGCACTTACAGAGCTGATTGTGGGTGGGGGGTTGTGGGATTTTGAAGGAAGGGGCTGATTAAACTGCCAATGGAATAGGGGCATCCCTATGTAATGAAAAGAAATTGTACTGTAAAAGGATGAAAGCTGCAACATCTGGCGCGTCAGTGACTTTTTTAGTTTTAATGCCATGATGGCGTGTCCCTACTTGGGGGGGCTGCTCGGTCTCAGGGGAATATGAAGGGGGCCCAGTTGGTCTCAGGAAACTTTGGGCTTAGATGTAATGTCTCTATGCAGGAGGATTCAGTGCCACGCTGACTGATTCTAGGTCTCCTCTGTTCAAACGAGAGAACGTAACAGCGACTCACGACTCCAATCGAGTAAACCTGGACGGTGTACAGGGAGCCGTAAAACTGACCCAGAACCTGAATCCCAGAACCAGGGGTTAAAAAAAAACCCGAGTCAAACACTGAACAGAATTAGCATTACTTGCAAGCTATTGTACTGCAAGTACCTATTCCCACTGTTCCCATGACAATGCTAACTGTAGCGCTCACGAAGGCACAGTCATGGCAGATCAGCGTATAAAACTGTGGCTATCTTTAAATAAAAGCAATAAATAGATTTTTGTGTGAAGTGCCAACACGACTGTGCTAGCAGTGGAGCTAACTTGCGCAGAGTTAAGGCGAAGTGTGTTGCTGCTTTTGTTACTGTTATAATGTGGTCCTGCTGGGTTTTTGGGTAACCCAAAGGCCTTTATGTCATATCTAAATAAAAATACGAACAAGGTTTATCTATACTTACACATGATCACCTGGTCACCTGTTTGTCCATTTACTTATTAACAACTCGTTAAATAAAACAAACGTTTTTTTTTTATGTTTCAGTTACTGGTTTAGTTTTTAGTGTTTAGTCAGTCAAAGGTCTTTTTCATGTTTTGGACAGATTTACCACTTTGACCATTTTATTGTGGTTATTATATTAAAAAGCCCACACCGATATATTGTGGTGCTACATGTAAGATGACATCACTGTTCTTTCATAGCCTGCCATTCTTCTCCGGGGTTGTTGGATTCACAGTTGGTGCTTTTACTGCCGACAAAACAGGCAGACATCAAGCTGTAACCACTAATGTCCTTTTACAATGCAGATTTGTAGCTCTCTTCTAAGTGTGCACGAGATTAAGCTCGAATTTTCACCCAACCTATGAAAACAAGAGTATAAACACAGCTATGAGCTATGAGAATAAAAAGCAGAAAATAAATCATAAGAGCTAACTATGTTATTTCTGTTTAAAAAACTGATTTTTCAATTAAATATATTTGTGCAGCTTTAATAAGGAAGACAGACAAAAGACAGCGGAATGATGAAAGGAAGTAATAAAAATTTATGTCATCAAACTCCATTTTTGCACTAGTGCAAAGTCTACTGAAGCGTCATTTGAACTGACAGCGTTAGATCAGGTGAAAGCCCTGGACGTGTTTAAAAGATGCAGCTGAACTGGGTTTTGGCAGGTTAATGACAAAAACACACACACACATACACACACACGCTAAGCTATGCACCGACATAGACAACGGCAACGAAAGCAAAAGCAGACTCCATCATTTCACAAAACCTTTTATGCTTTTGTCACAAACCTAGGGCAGAGGATCGTGGTCGAAGTCTGTTTTGCTACTTGGCTGATGTTATTTTTTAATTTGATTTACATATTAACAATAAATGCTGTTTTGTAATTGCAGCAAGGCCTCAGGCTTTGGCCACTGTGTGACTGTAATCATGTTCAGATCCATCCCCTGCATTGTTTTTAAATGCAAACAGAAAGGTCCCTCATGGGGTCTGCGTATGTAGTATGTAACCCAGGTGCTTTTTGCAAACTCCTACTATGCATGCATGGATTTGGAAACACTACCATTGCCAAAAGCACTTTTTTGGCATACTATTTAGGGTGGAAATATGTACGTGAGGCACGTTTGGAACAAAATCACCCATTTAATGTCATTGTGCGTATGTTTTACACCGACATTGGATGTTTTACACCACTGTCAGATATGCCAGTTCTCATACGTGGCACTGATTTTGTATGGTAAAACAGCAATGAAAAGACAATATGTTATTAATTGTTCTTTTGAAGATGTCATTCTGTCATGGGTCAGAACAATTTGCATTATTTATGTTTGACCCTGGAGCCTATGCTAGGGAGCACAGGGTGTTAGGTACAATGATGTTCAATGATGGGACAACATTTCATTATAGGATACACATACACACCAGTGAATGGCCAGATGAGAGGCATTGACCCATCTCTGTCATATGTCTCTGGACTCTGCTGAACAGCAATACTTCACAGAAGGTGAAATCTGAAACTGTACTCATGGGAACTGGTGTCTGAGAACAACATCAGCCCTTGGGCTTTAAGACATGTAGGGATTTGTGTGATTATGTCCAAATTCCAATCGGCTCAGCAAACGACACCATGTACATATGGACAGATTATGATATGCGAATGTCTTCTTCTGCAGCTCTCACACTGAGGCTTCCCTTCAGTCATCTGTTCCTGCAAGTCTTCTTAATAACATGAGTTACACACTACTAGAAATAACTGATATACTCACCCAATTTCTCAGTAAGACTCCAATCTTTAGTGTGTATAATGATGCTCATTGTTAAAGCTGGAGTTAATACAGTCTCACAGCTTTGTGGTGGAGACGTGCACTGAAGTTACTGGAGTGGTAGGATAAGAAAGTGAACATTCTTAAATCACAGTATTGAGAATGTTCTGGAAGCCTTATAAACTATCATGTGTAAGCAGCCTCCCAGCAATTTAAGAGGGCATGGTCAAATGTGACGTGAAGACTGGAAACCGATTAAACCAAGATTCATTAAGACATAAAATTGTAACAGTGGTTAAAGGTACTTGCACAAAATTCCTCATGCAATCAGTATATTTTCTTTTCAAACAAATGAATAAACTTTGTGCAAATGTAAGATTTATGTCACAGACTTGATACAGACTGGCAGTTCTAGAATGTTCTGAGGAAAACCGCCACTAACAGCATTTAGCTCAGGGTTCTTCTTTGTAGCCGTGTCACCGCTGACAGACAACCAGCATCAACAAAGGCTGCCTAAGAACCCGCTTCTCGGCATGCAATTTACGCCTTAATTAATGATTTATTATTCACGTTGAACTCTGCACGTGCATTGCATCTCCTTCACATTGAAAGACTGACACCTGTGTTTATGTGCCTTCTGGGAAAGCGTGAGGTCCGTTTTTCCCACGTCTCAAACTTTTCCAGGTGTTATCGAGCGCTGTGAGCGGCCGCTGAAAGAGGCAGTGGAGGTGCGCGGGTGCTGGGCTGCTTTTCCCTGCTTTACACCTGCGTTCTCGCCTGCGAGCTAAATGCGCTGCGCTATTTTCCTTGGGTGGTATTTATTTACATTCTTGAGCACCACGCTTTACTACTGGAGGGGTGGACCACAAGGCAGCGCTATGTCAGGGACACAGGTGGTCCTTGCGTAACATGTCGTGTGTGTCAGGGCTTGGCCCAGGGCCTCAGGGAGACCTGTAATTTCACATCTGGCTGAGCAGCGGCCTTCCTTCTGCCTCTGTTCATTTTGGCACCTTTAAATGATCTTAAACTCCAACAAAGTCTTTATGTATTATATCTGCAATCCTACAAGTAGTTCTTAATGGTTTTTTTTTCTTTTATTAAACAAAATTCTTAGGTGAAGTGGTGATAGAACAGGACCGCTGTCTTTATTTTCCGTTTGCCATAATAGATAAGTCTTGGGATTGTAAAGGTCTAAGCATGCTTTGCGTGATGATTGCAGTGGGTGAGATGGCATGCAGCTTTAGCCCTGGGTGGATTTATCAAAGGAAGGTCCCTGGTTCTACTCTGCTCAACTGCAGCATCACAGTGGATTTATTGCTGTTTGAAACTTGCACACAATGGAAATTATTTCAACCCCATCAAGCTTTTTATTCCAAGAACAAAGCACAAAAAGCCTACATAACTTAATATAAAACAATAATTATGATATTAAATCTGGGAAATAACTACATATTCTGCAGATCTGTTTGCTTTTTTTTTTTTTTTTTTTTTTTTTTTTCTCCTTTCCACAGGAAAGTGATTACTTTGGTCTTGGATCGCTAACCCTCCGGACTTTTAAAGTGAAGAAATTGGCTGTGATGACTCACACTGGCTTTTGTTTGAATGGTTATTTTGGGGTGTGGGAATTACAGTACTGGGAGATAATGCCACAGGACTGTAAACACTCATACAGAAGAGCATCTGCCGCTGTTTACCCAGCATTCCTCAAAAGCGTGTCCGCCCAGACACTGTGCATGTGGGTCAGGATGCCAGTTAAAGTTCACGGCTCCAGAATCTCTCCTGATTCTCCCCTTGTTGAATGTTATCTTATTTTCCTCTTAATTTTGTATTTGAGGACACTGCTGGTCTTAATAAGGAAACACCGTCATCATATCCACAAACTTTCAAAGATATTGTTTAAAGACTACATTTACATTTCTGACTTAGTGTAGGAATCAGCAAACTGGTAGGGTTTTTAAACTGTAAAACGTATGAAGAACGTTGGCTTGTAAAGAACTGGAAAATTTAAAATCGTAAGATATTAGAGTTCAGATCATGTCATTTTTCACTTAGTGCATCCCAAATTCCTATAGACTGTCAGGGACAGTCTCAGTCCTACCATTGTGTTATAGAGAAATTTGCTGCTAACCCACCACCTTCAGTCTTGGAACCAGCAGCTAACACACACACACTGAGGGGCAGTGGTATAATGTAACAAACTAATAGTACTTTGTTACAGTACTTAAGTATTTTTGGGGAGTATCTCTAGTTTGTAAATTTATGTTGGCTTTTACTTCACTACTTTTCAGAAAGAGGCTGTCATGGAAGCAGCAGCATCCTCCTCTAGCAGCAGTGATGCTGCCCCAACACCTGCTATGTCTGCTAGCACAACTTCTCCAGCAACACCTCCTGTTTTAAATGGGTCAGACCACCCAAGGCCGTATCTCCAAGAGATGTTCACCTTTCTTGGCGTGAAGAATTCTTCATACCGAATGAAGTGTCCTGTGCTTGCTAAAACACACTAAAATTCTGGCATTCAAAAACCCAATTGAACCTGAAGAAACACATATATGTATGTAATATATATGTATTTTGTTTTAATTTTAGGTGGTTCAATAATTAATTAATCATTTGGAAAACAAGGCACTACAAACTAAAATTTTGGAATTCTTCAAATTTTGACTGCTTTTTTAAGTAGATACTTCTACTTTTACTTTCAGCACTTAAATACATTTATTCAGAAACTACTTTTGATACTTAAGTACAGTTACTAGCAGATACTTTCACTTAAGTAATAGTATAATGGATGACTTAGACTTTTACTTAAGTTATTTTACAGTAGAAAATCTGATCTTTTACTTAAGTGTGCCTTTCAGGTAATTTATACAACACTGCTAAGTACAATGGACCAAATCCCCCGATCCACATGAAATCAGTGTACCCAGAAAATATGTGGGGAATACATGGAAACTCCACACACACACACACACACACACACAGCACTGAGAGGCAGTTTTAAACCAGCAACCCTAAAAGTGACACAACAGTCCTGCCTACAGAGTTAGCTGTGCTACCATCTTACTTTTAATTACACATTAACTATTAACAGCTATAACTATTTACTCACCACATATTTATCTACAGCAGTTCATGTTAAGGACAGCGCCTTGTTCTTCTGTGATATAGTCACATACTTTTTCAAGCCTTTCATCATCAGAACATTTCTGATAAAATACGCAGGACTCCTCTAGAGATCTGGAAAAGTAATTTTCTGTCAACAGCAACAGCTGCCTCGATAAAGATGTAGATATTTTATATGGGCTGGTAAGGTAATGGTTAGTTAGGCCTGATAAAAAAAGACTCACTTGTTTAGAAACAACAGCCCCCCCTTTCTTCTGATGTGGCACAGTCGAGCCATGGCTGAGTAAAGCCAGTCACCAAAGGGTCCATTCACAAGCCTTCTGACCTCAGCTGTGGTTCAGAGGTGGGCAGTATCCCAGACAGACCCCATGCAGATTAACCACAAGGATTTCCCTCCAGACCAAGAAAAAAAAAAAAAAAGAACCCACTGCGGACCCAGCAGTGGTCAGGTTCTTGGTTGTCCACATGTTTTATGACTGTACTGCTTTTCTGGAGCTCTTGGCTTGGCAGACGTAAAGCACATGGCTCCTGGTTAGATTTATTTAGATTTATACATTGGTGTGTCATAATCTGTGCTGTTGTTGCAGTGTTCAGTATTCTGTTGTTATCGTTATGAAGTTATGCCTTTCTCTCTGTCTCATATGCACAGGAATATGCGTTCCAGATTTATGTTAAGTATTCTGCAGCTCTCAGCATCACAGATCAGTTTATGGGAGGTCCGGCACAGGCCCAGCTGAACAGCCGGCTGCTGTGGTGGCTTCCCTGAGAAGGGAGCACACAAAGAAGGGGACAGATGTGAAGAAAAGTGCTCGTAGCTGTTCAGGGAACAGTGTGTGCAACTGGCATCCTCTAACCCAGTTCTAACCAGTTCGACATAAATCCCCCACCATTAAATGAGTGTGTGGCCAGTGTATACTCTCTCCAAAGCGCGATATTGCAATTTTATGGCAGGAAATACTTAAAGTCATCATATTAGGCTTCTGTGCTGTCTGATGGGAGTGCGGCCTGTTAGCTTTTATCTGTAAGATGCAGTTAAGCTCGATTCAAAGAAAACCTGCCTTCGTTCCTTTCAACTTCCTACTTTCCCCAAACCCTGAGCTTCACTCTCTAGTTTGTGCCGGCACCCTGTAATTGAGAGCCAACTCAGGGATGTGGCATTTACTGGCAACCATCAGCTATAATTAATTAAACTCTTTTCTATTCTGTTTAAACTTTTTTGTTTTGTGATTACTTTATGAAAATTACTTATTAAATAAACATAGCAGTACCATTTACTTGAAATCAGGGGAGCTAGTGCTGAGTGTCTTGCTCAAGGACACACCTGGCTGGGTTGGGACTTGATCCAGGGACCAGGAGATTTCTGTCTCCCAGCCTGATGCCCTACCCATTGAGCCTTAAATTACTAAAAAAAAGGTTCATTTTTCACAAGTGTTAATTTAACAGCTATTATAGTAGTCTTGTGTTGTATTGAGTATTTAACAGATACCAGACTACTAGACGGGGGGGGGGGGGGGGGATTTTTATTTAATTGCAACTAAGAAAATGTAAAACATGATAAACATAAAAGTACGAAGAAAATTAAAAACAAAATGCTGCACAGTGGTGCCTTTCTTGTGAACAAACTTCAACTCATTTAAATGAGGTTTTTATTCATGTGGGAATATGAAAGGTGTTATTGTGGGAATGTGTAAGACTGACAGACATCACTGGCGGCTGCTGCTCCACCACCCATCACACCCCACTTCATTTAAGCCAGTACTGCTTCTCATGCGTTGGACAGCAGCATGCAGCTAGCTGACCTGCTTCCTTTCATTTTCCCTTGTTACAATAGAAGCCAGTCATTTTTGCACCATTTATCAAAATATCTAGGCTCCTGCATGTGTGTGTGTGTGCGCGCGCGCGCGCGTGTGTGTGTTGTGAGGTATTTCTAGACACTGAAAACCATTTTATAAGGCTTCTGGGTTTTGCCGTGCCTCCCACTCGGTCCGCCTGCAGTGGAGACTCGGGGCTTTGAAAACCTGTGGAGGAAGATGCCTTTGGGTAAAGAGAACCGTCCACACCCACCCAAGTAAGAAGTACAATAAATAGCGCACTCCAAGCCCCGACGGCTGATGTAAGCAAACTAATACTTTAATTTACTAACGAACAGTGAGTCGATTAGACAGGACGTACTGCTCTGGCAGAAGATGAATCCGCGGAGAGGATAATCCAAACACACACTGGTGCCAGCAGACTTGTTTTCTGTATGGTTGTGGCTTTTTTAACAGCCTAAACCCATCAAGTAAATGCATTTAGTGGTACTTGCAGTTTTGTCTTATTTTTATTCCCCTCATAAAGCCGGAATGGGCTGGTGTGGCCCTCTGCCGTTTGGGCAGCCCTGCGGCCCACGCTCCTCGCTCGCCGGGTCCTCGGCTGGGGCGCCCGTACAAGATGAGGCTTTCATAGCCTCTCCCCGCAATGAGCGAGTGCTGGGGAATCGGGTTTTAACAGTTTGTTTTTGAAAGTCTGTGAATAAGGCGGCTCTGATTCGGGGTCTGGCTCCCTTCTTCCCCCGCACCCCCCTCCCCCCAGCTCTCCCGTGAGTTCGGCCCACGTGGGTGGTTCTGGAAATGCTGAGCAAATGGCGATCAAACACACACCACTGCAGAAACCCTGAGCTGCCTCAACGGGAACATGGATCACGGTGCGAGTCTGACTTCTACCTACAGCCCTCCTTGTGCTTAGGGCCAAGAGCGTTCCTCCTGATTGGCTCGATCCTAGGGGGGGGGCGGGGCATTGAAATTCCCAACCGTGGGCTGTTTGTGGGGTTTTGGGGAAAAATCTCTGGGTTTATTTTTACAGCACGGTGTGTGGGTGCCGCAGACCACAGATAGGACCACCGAGCCCAAAGTCTTTTTTGCTTCTGTGTGACTTGTGCCAAATGCAAACTTCTTGATCTATTATTTGGCTTGTTAGGTAAAAAAAAAATGACCTCAAGCTCTAAATGATTTATTATGGTATTTATTAAAACAATTTGGTTTCAGGCTTCAGGAACAAGTGAGGCAGTTTTCATTTTCTCGAGAAAACGCTTTGCTTGGAGTCCATGCAACTGTAACTGAACTATTAGGAAACATTATGCTATCAGTTTGAAGGAAACTTAAAGGACTGTGACTCCATCCCGTGAGCAAGGCAGCTAATTTGACCTTGGAGAGAGCAGAATTCTCATCAACATCTGATGCCTTGATGTTGAGACTACTTTCTTACTACGTATGAGAACCCTTAGGTAGAGCCACATTATTACATTTATTCCCAGTTTATGTCAATGTCAATATCAATGTCAAATTTATTTATAAAGCACATTTAAAACAACCAGGTGACCAAAGTGCTGTACAGGCAATACAAACATTT
>JABJVR010001159.1:0-19697 GCA_025773905.1 Chitala chitala
AAATTGCAGGTTGTCAGAAATGCAGTTTGAGCTGGTATTTGCAAGGTACTGAACTGAAAGTAGTTGTGAACAGCATTTTTTGTAGCGCACCGTGTAATTATTTCCGCACATTTTCTCTGCTGTTTTTATGGATGAAATGTCGACGAGAACACTGAGTTTTGAGGTGTGTAGCTTGTTAGCATGTGTTTGTGACGCTGCATTTATGTGGTAAATCGGTGTAACAGACACCGAAGGACTGTTTAGTGATACAGCAGCACAGATATGGGACAGGCCGTCTGCAGTGTCTCCATCTTTATTGTTTTTTGCTTTTGTGTCTGCCTGTTTTCTTGTTTCGCGTCGTTGCCGTTTCAGGTGTGAGTGTACTGTGCAAGGGGCATCACCTGTAACAGGTTGAGTGAAAACGTCAGCAGCGTTATGGCCAGGCACCTGGTGACTATAAGCAGTGTCAGTGGGAAAGTGTCAGTAATGGTGCATTTCCACTGGCAAAGCCATGTCATGCTATGGAAAATGAGCTGCTTTTCCACTGAGTAGGCACGGCGTGGAAAAAGGGCTACCTAACCTGATGTGGACTGTTGTACTCGACCTGCAGGGATAGAACTGCATGCACAGTTTGCTGTTTTGCTTGCATTTCTGCTGTGTGTGTGTGTGTGTGTGTGTGTGTGTGTGTGTGTGTGTGTGTGTGTGTGTGTGTGTGTGTGTGTGTGTGTGTAATAATGACACATTTATTTGCATTTTATTGCCATTAACGCTACACAAAATACATTGTATTTTCTCCTCTGAGTAAACAGCTAAAAGTACGTACATCTTTTTGTTTTGCTAGTTGTACTTTTTTTGTGTTTTTATTAAAACCTGTTAATAATTCAGAGGAGTATACAAGTTTATTATTAAAGTAGAAAACCCAAAACGCCAGGAATTAATTAAATTGAATAGTGCTGTGACCCACCTTTCTCCCTCTGTCATCCAGGTCAAGGTTATCTCAAGTGTTGTTCAGTGGCAGCTGGACTTGTTTGTAAATCTTGAAGACACTTCACCTCTCATCTGAAAGGCTTCTTCAGTTCCGAACTGAAGAAGACTTTCGGATGACTCCTCCTGGTGCCAAATGTTCCTCTACCATTAAACAACACTAAACACTCCACTTGAAATTTTCCAGACTGCAGGTGCCATGTTTAAAAATATGCCCTAGCCAATCGCATCACTTTAAAGTGGTCAAGCACTGTTGAGGGTGGAGTCCAGCACACTTTAGCTTGGCGGTATCAGTGTAGTGGAAAAGTACATGGCGATATCATACAAGTTAAGAAGTGCCATAAAGGTTTGGGCCAGTGTGACATCTTGACGTCCCTCAATGGCGTCTGGTACGCAGCTCATGGTTCAACTCGTCTGTCTCTCCAGGCTTGCGAGCCTCGCTGGCTGTAGCACTCTGACTTGGGGAGACAACGTTTAGTGTTTATTCCTCCCCTTCTTGGTTGCTGTACATTAACAGTACAAAGTAGCCCATTGATCCGTATCCTTATTGTCCTTCAAGGGCCCTTTGCAGCCATTGTGCTGTTGGGTGGATGTCCTCACACATGAGGCTTATTATGTAGTGCCGTTTTGACACGCTTTGTGTCACAGCGTGACATGCCGTGGTCAAGGGCACACTGACCCTGTTTATGTGTGAACGTTCCGCCCATTGCTGCTTTGGCCGGAGGGGGTCGAGCACCCCTGTAATGACGATACTCTATATTATTGTTCTCGTGTGAGCATTCTGCAGGATGCTGACCAGTTAAAGTGACACCCCCCCACCCCCAAACTTCTCCACCATGGATCCTCCCCCACTGATGTCTATAAATAGCACCTTCCCCCAAGTAATGCATGTGTGAGGTGATGGTGTACCATGGTGATGGTGTACTAAAGAGACTCTGCTGCCACCTGCTGTTGGAAGCCAATTAAAACCCCACGCAAAAAAAAAAAGGCAGCAGTCACAATCACAGTAGACGACTCCAAGGTTGCCAGTTTTAGTCCCTCCCCTGGTTTGCTGTAGTATACCTCAGTAAAATACTACTTCACCTGAATTGGTTACTAGTTAGTGGCCTGGTTGGTGAATGGGTAGAACAGCAGGCTGGGATGCAGAAGTGTTCTGATTCGAATCCCAGCTGAACCAGGTGTGTCTCTTTGAACAAGACAGTCAGTTGTATCTCTCAGGGTGCTGCCCAGGACTGGCTGTCCACTGCTCCCCTCAGGGAATGGATTAAATTCAGGGAAGTAATTTCCCTCTGGCATTAATATGGTACTATAAATTAATCCAACTCTGTAAATATTGTGTTTCAGTATTCCAACTGTGACATGCAAAGGGTGTGGTACCAGGAAGCAGCATACTCGCACAGTCATGTCCTTATTTGCACATGTGCTGTCACCTTTGGATGCAACGCAGCCCCGCGGCTATTCAAATATTTACATAGTGGCCTGTTCCAAAAGCTGCCATTGTTTTCCAGATGTGACCACAAGGGTGGCTTAACTATGCCTGAGTCTGCGGGTCGGGTGGGTGGGTGTGTGGTCAAAATACAAATCTCCAAGGCTCTTAATTTCTCTTCCCGTAAGTGCTTAATATGGATTTTATTATGGTTTCTGACTAAGTTGTTCATTGGAAAATTTGTCTGCCTTTTCCAGCTTTAGTTTTTATTTAAAATAATCATTTTTGATAACAGGAAATGCCCTTTTCAACAACTCTTTTTTTAGTTCACCTAAACTCATACTCCAGCCTTTTAATGTGTTGCTTTAACCATAATGTAATGCTTTTTTTGTGTGTCGGTGGTCCTTCATGCTGCAGCTGTGCTGTAAAGACACACTCCAGGGAATACGTTTATTCCCTTGTAAAGGGGAGCGGTTTAGCTTTCAGACTGACTTGCACGAGCACACGTCTTGTTTTACTTGTATACTGTGAGGACTCACAGAAGCGCATGGCTTTTTTAATACAGAAGGGTTTTGTTAATTTAATATTTTTGATCTTTTTTGATGTATTAAGTTTCTGGAATGACAGTTTTATCCATCTTTGAGTGCTTTGAGTTGATACAGGCCATTTTTAATTGAAACCGCCTCTGTAGCTGTTTGTAGGCCTGTCCTTTCCCTACGAGGGCCCCGCCCCCCTGGAAGCCATTGCCAATGGCTGCGCCTTCCTCAATCCCAAATTCAACCCACCCAAGAATGGCAAGAACACTGACTTCTTCAAGGGCAAGCCGACAGACCGAGAGGTGAGCAGTCGTCTCACTGCGGACGGTCCCCGTACACGAAGGCACTGGTTATGTTTCTAAGATTTGCTGAACTCTATGACATATGGCATCTAAGAAAATTTTATGTAAAAAGTAAATTTGTTTCCTCTCATAAAGATGTAATATGAGAAAACCATATAGTAAAAATTAAGAATTCCTTATTTTTAAAACCAGTGTGAGAATATAAAACCAAAGAGTTGGACAAAGTCATATCCTCACTGCCCTCATTACTGACAGCTGTCATGTTGGAATCATAATGAATTTTCTGCACATTAGTAAATTTTGTACTGTATCTGAAACAAAAATAGCATTTCTAAAACATGTTGTGGGGGAATTATTAGCCTTGAAACACACTGCTGTACTTCATGCTCTTATGTTAATAAGGACTTAAATGAAATATTTGTATTTGTCCTCTCGACTTTAATGTAAGGGTTAAGAAGTCTCTGGGGACTGTGTCACATTGTGGTGGGAGAGAAGAGAATTGATTTGCTGTAGTCATGGCAATGGCTGCATGGTCATCGTCTCACCATTTCCTGCCCCCCCCAAAGCTGACGTCTCAGCACCCCTACGCAGAGGTATATGTTGGCAAACCACACGTGTGGACGGTGGACATCGAGAACCCAGCCGAGGTGGAGAGCGCGATCAGGTCCATCCTCAGCCAGAAGGTACCGCACATCCAACTCAGCCTGACACTCCCGCAATGCCCTGCCGGACGTGAGCAGAGTTTGGGTTCGCTGCAGAGATGTCCGACAATTTTGGTGGGGGAAAGCACCCTGAGGAGTCCTGTTATGTCAGTCAAGGTCACCGTAACTGAGAGTGAAATGTGTGAAGGAGCGTGGGTATGACAAGAGTCTTGTGTCCTTGACTGTTGACAGAGACAGGAAGCAGCGCAGGCTTTATTGGCATTAGGAGAGAGCTGAACAATGTTGTTTCTTCCCACTCTCTTAGCAGCAAGGAAATGCATTCATCTCCCCTCTACTCCCACAATGGCATCTTGTAAGAGGTTAAGCCAATCAGTAAACCTCTCTTAAACAAAGGAATCAAGGGAGATGAGAGACAAAGCCCTTAAATATTGCTGCTCTGTTTTTACCTTGATGTAATCTAAGAGCATGCTTGTAATATGAAGAGAACGCTTTGTTATACATCAACCCTTAGATCAGATTACATTTTTTCTTTTCTTTGGCTTGTGAGATATGGAAGGGTGAGCACTTCTGCTTGCTGTTATGGTTTTATCAGAAAGCAACTTGCGTTCTCATCTCTTCAAGCACCCTCTAGTGGTGGTAGCAGGTAGTGCAGTTTGGAGTTGTGTGAAATTGGCAGGCAACATTATTCATTTTAGTTTTCTGTGTATATTACACCAGCTGCAGTATTTTTATTATTATTATTTTTAATATATATATATTGGATCAAGATACAGAAGTTACCTTAGTTAAATATCCTGGAGTTCTCATAGGTAATTAAAAACAAAAACTGAGTGTATACCAGGAATCTCAACTCCTATACAGTGAGCCTTCCATGGCTGTTTGTGTTTCTGCTCCTAGATTGAGCCATACCTGCCATATGAGTTTACCTGTGAAGGGATGCTTCAGAGAGTCAATGCCTTTATTGAGAAGCAGGTAAGCATTGCCCTGCCACGCCCACCCACCTCAGTCATAGATGAGGTCCTAGGATATAAAACTTTAGAAAACCACTTCATGACACAATATTAACCTTTTTAACTGGTGGAATAATTGATTTGGACCCATGAACGACTGTGTTTTCACTCTGCCTTGCAATATATCTTAATGAGTTTTCATAGGGCAACCTTACCCACTTTACTACCTCTGTCCCCTCCCAAATGTTAACATACGCTACTGTTGTCCTCCTGTGAGAAGATTAAACGAGCATTTTGTTCATTTCATATTATGAGTATTCAATAAAGGACCCATGATGGCCAGTTGTTTTTCAGTTTGTCTAAAAACATGAGCCTTGATCTGTGAACGTGATTCTCTGTGCCCAACAGGACTTCTGCCATGGACAGGTAATGTGGCCACCACTGAGCGCGCTCCAGGTGAAGATGGCCTCTCCAGGAAAGTCCTGCAAGCAAGTGTGCCAGGAGGAGCAGCTCATCTGCGAGCCCTCCTATTTCCAGCACCTGAACAAGGACAAAGACCTAGCCAGGTAGGTGGCCACTGTTTATTTAACTGCATATCTAACATGGTAGGATGCACATACAGGTAGGTAGATGGTGACACGATGCATGTTAACATGTTAGGATGCGGAGCTGTTTTACATAGTAACTTGCACACATGGGTTATGTGACATTCAGTGTTAACAGCTGGTAAGTCATTAGAAGGCATATTGTTGTATAAAGTGAGATCTGATTTAGAAGCATATGTGATTCACCAGCATGCATAATAAATAAATGGCAGGTCTGAGGTTGACATTGTGGTAGATGACTCTGTCCTTGATGCTTTTTAAGATTCTGTACTTGAGTCAGTACAGCTTAATTAATGCAACTTTCTCTCAAGGAGGTTTGCTAATGACTTTCATCATGTGCCCTTGACTCCCCCTCTCCACATCACCTCCGGCAGGTTTGGGGTGGACTGCCAGACTGTGGAGTCTTTGAGCGACATTGTCGTGCCTGCATACAGCGAGGCAGATCGCCACTGCGTCTTCCAGTCGGACCTGCTGCTGTTCAGCTGCGCGGGCGCCCACACGTCGCTCACACGTGTCTGTCCCTGTAGGGACTACATGAAAGGCCAGGTGGCGCTCTGCCGGGACTGCTTGTAGTCGCCAGCCCGGCCCTGCCTCCCCTCGGATTCCTTGAATCCAAGATGACCCTGGTGAGCCAGCCAGCAGAACCTTTGTTTCTGGCACTGGGAACGCACATGTCACAGGTATCCCGGTCGGGCCGTTCACCTTTAGATTTCCTGAGCATTCATAACTGCCCAGACGTCTGAGGGTTAGGGGAAGCGGAGATGGTCGCCAGACACAGGAAATGCTGGACCAAACCGCAGACGCCCAAAGAGCGTCTACCCGTCAGCCTGCCATACTTGAATATGAAGCTTGTGAGTGAGGGGACCATGCCAGAACTTTCTGTTGCCTTGCCAACGGACGCAGCAGCAGAGACGAACAGCTGCCTCCTGGTGAGGGTTCCCCCCCATCCCCCCACATATGTTGCAGAGCCCCTTCACTCCCTGTGGGACCAGTCGGAGAAGAATTGGTACCCTGCCCGGAGTGAGCACTTGTATGTTAGAAAGAGAGATCGGCAGGGCTGAGTGCGGCCTGCTTCCGTTATCGCTCTGTACACGAATGGCGTTGTAAGGTACCACGCAAGAGGGTGTGTGTGTGTGTGTGTGTGTGTGTGTGTGTGTGTGTGTGTGTGTGTGAGAGAGAGAGACACTAAGGCAGTCGCCGGGGCGATAAATCCGCTCCAGCGGCTTCACCTCACATCGCTGTTACCTGCATAGTGGCCTGAATGTCTGGTCATCTGTGAAGGCAGCTACCCCTTAAAGGCAAATGAGAAAAGGCCTGGCTGTCCATTTCACTCTCATGTTTGATGCTTGGCTAGTTCATGTCAAGCTGGTCACAGTATATTTGTTTTGAAAGGGTTGGGGCTAGTACTGGTACACACAAATGTGTTTACAGCTAGACTCACAGTAAAGAACAAGCGCCTCTGCTGGTAATATGTCAGCAGACTGTGATTAACTACCTAATGGGACTGCCCTTGGTTTCCTGTTAAAGGAAAAGCAGGATGCCTGGTAATTCTGAACAGGCCAATCCACAGTCATTAAAAACAATCAGTTAAAATTCTGATAATGACCAATACTGTAGGACATGGGTTTTGTTGAAAGCCACCTTCAGAACAAAGTAATGTAGGCTTAAGTTATGCATTCATATTTGTTTTGTGTGTGGGTATAATTGTTCATTTGGTCTTTTAGATCACATTGATTTGGCCTTCTTTCAAAATTTCATTTTTGTTGCATTAGGTTTTCTGTGTGCAAGTCTTAGATGATGGGTGACCCTTTAAACACAAATATAACTGTTTTGTAAATGCACTAAATGAACATGTTTGCATAAACCAGGGGGAAATGTATTTCACAAGACGACACTGTATATTGTTCATAATGGGTTGAAAATTTATTTATTTTGTATACAAATCTTACTGGTGGTGTTTGGAGAAAATTGCTTTTAATTTATAAATATGGGGATATTTCATTTTTTAAGGAAAGTTTATTTAACCAAATTTATTTAAGTATATAATGGTGATTTATATAATGCGATTTTTTTTTTTTTTTTTTTTTTTTTTTTTTTTTTTTTTTTGATCATACGTGCAAACGAACTCGGCCTCCGGTGGAAGCGAATGACAAGTGTGCAGGTGCCGCTAAGGAAACTGGCCTTGGCACTTAAAAGGAATGCGGCGTCGTTAGAAACGCCTTCACAGATCTAAGCGTGAACTAGCGTAGGCGAGCCTTCCTGAGGACGCTAAAGTACACGGAGCACTCCTAAGATGACCAAGAGCGAAGAACAGTTTTTTTTTTTTTTTCTTCTTCTTCTTTCATGAGGCACTCCAAAGTAAACGGCAGCCTGAGCTTGCAGTGAGGCCAGCGAGCGAACTGGATCCTGCCGCACATCATTGATCTCGACCCGCTCGGATGCACGCATCCCATTGCAAGTCGCTCCCACCCGCGCTTTTATTTCCTCCCGTCATTGCGCGCACCTGACGGCTCGTGACTTGATTTGCACACTCGTTTGCACTGTTAACGCCACACGGAGCCTTGTAAGTGCATCACGTACCTACACTCTTCACTACCCAGCCTCATTTGCACATGTGTAAACGGAGCGTCTCATCGTTTTTACTACTGTTTTTTTTTTTTTTTTTACCCCGTTTGATCATCATGTGTTTGGCATGTGTCCATAGGACTGTCTTTATTTTATATATTCCTCCGATATCAATCTTTTGTTTTCCAGTACGTCGTATGACGTGCCTTGGAATGCTTAGCGTGCTTTGTTGCCTTTCTGAGCACTGGTGGCAGTTAAAGTAGCTGGAATTTCCTTTTATTATAAATTCTTTAACCCCGTTTCAAAAAAGGTTGTTGTATTGAAGTTGTTTTTCATGCTGTTGGCAAATCTGTCAGAGAATCACGCTGTAACACAATTGGTTTACTTTTGCAGTACGACTGTAAAATAGATAGGTTGGCTTTATTTTTCAGTTAAGAACAATGCTATGTAAGAACATAAATGGAAACCATTTTTGTAGTCTGAAATCTACTCAATTCTTAGAAGTGGATGAAATTTTAAATGCTTTTTAGAATCAATGTTTTCAATCAATAGGCCTATTAGAAACTGATTTATCCATAAATGTCCAAGAACACAAATGCAGTGGAATTCAGTTTTTTTTTTTTTTGATAAATTTCTTCAAACATGTACACTACATGTCATAGATTATGCATTTAAAGGCCTTATGATTCTTGTTTGTTATTCCACGCAGGCCTTAGAATTGTGTAAAGGATACAGTCACGTGTACAAGTAAATCATATTAGAATCTGGATCAGTTCGATGTAACGTTGGTCTTTTCCTCCCTTGTTTCCTTCATTACGAGTAGCATGTATGCACACTTTGTGGTTTGCAGTAGTTGGTACTAAGGGAAACGGTAGATTGGCATAGATAAACGTCCAATTAAAATACAGAGAACTTTAATATTACAAGGAGAAGCTCAACGTCTTATTTTTTTGTCTTTTTTTGAAATGTCATGCTGCATTTACAAAAAGTTTGCCAACTGTTAAACTTATTTGTGATTTTTACGTTTTATGTAGCTGGGAAGACTGAGGAAATTTGTTATGGTAGATGTGTAAGATGAAATGCAAAGCAAAGGAAAGACAAATTTTTTCCACTTTTTTGATGAATAAGCGGGATAAAACTTTATTTTTCAATAAACTTTTCTGTGACAGTCTCTGTGTTGTCAAAGTAAATGTGTGTGCGACTGGTTGTGCTGTACTAATGTTTACACCAAAACTGAGTGTTCTGCACTTCCATACTAACCACCTGTCATTTGAGAGAGAGAGCGTGTGCGTTTGTGTATACAGGTTTTGTCACTTATGTCAGCTGTGCTGTTTGTGAGAAGATGTGTGCTAAGGTTCCCTTGGAGAAAGAAACTGATCTTTTACACAGATCTGGAGGTTAACATTTGGCTAGGGCCGTGCAAAGCTTCAATCAAGCCACGCTGAGACGAACAGTGTAAGCATTTACTGCATGAGGTCACTGCCTGCTAAAAGTGGTGTGTGTGTGTGTAAGCCTTCAAGTATTTTCAAGTATTATGTTTTACAATAAAATCTTCACTAGTACAAAAAAGTGACACATTTCCAAAACATATTCTATACATACATCGAATAGTAGTCAAACGTTTTCCAGTGATTGGGAAACCATAAGTAGAATGGCTAACAGCCTTATTTTCGTTGCTATCTCTTTATATACAGTGCAACAACACGCTACAATGTGTACGAATGTCCGTCAAACACCTGTAATTTTTATACTCACGATATACAGTTACGTAATTCTTATAAGGGTAATGATATAATTGTAATATTTTATGTTCACAAATGACATCGGTGTTGCTTAAGGCCTGCGGATTAAATAACCATTCACTGAGGGTTGTGCTCGTTCTCATTTTCCGCACGTTTTTGTGCTTTGGGTGTTGAAATGAGATGAAATCACATTGTCCAGGAAGCAAATGTGCTACAAAAGTCCATAACGCTGTGCTGTCAACTTTCTGTAGTCAATGCAACAAAGCACTCCAAGCACAGGGCTTAGTGCATGTATCTGTGCTGCTGATGTTAAGTCTGATCACGGGAAAAGCCGCTCCCGTTACACCGAACGGACTTCTACGGGGGGCAGATCTGACTGCTAAAATGCACGATTAAATATCTACTGCTAGAGAAAGAGAAGCCTCACTACAGAAATTCCTACAGTCTTTTTTTTTTTCTGTCACGACAAGCTACCGTTTACACAAACATCTGCTTGGACTGACAGTTTTGGTATAAACACGTCTCATGGTTGTGCATGTACAATAATTAAACTATGTACAAAAGGTGCTGGTATTTCTGAAATGACACAAAATTGTGTCCAGCGGCGGTGAGACCCTGCCTTAGTACTCCAAAGGTTTTGTTAACATGTATTGTAAGCGTTGCTTTATAGTCTGTTACATAACCACTTTGTCAGATACACGTGTGTGATACTATGATTCTGGCCGCCGTAAAGACAAAACATATTTTTACAAAACACTCAGATTCTCAAAATAAGTATTGCGATGAAAGGAAACTCGTATATATTATAGTTAACGAGCAATACTGCTGTTGTTGATGTCATCTGTTGCGTGTTTTGGAATCAGTTTTATTACATGCCGTACATTGGAAAGTTGTCCTTTGTGCTGTTGAAGTGCCCCCCCCCCACTCCCCGAATAGGAAAATTTCTTTAAACGCCTTGACACAGAAACCAAATTTTGCCATTTCAAGTGACTGGATTTACCTATGAACAATGAAGATTAATTTGGTAACGGAGTTAGTTTGTCTTTGCAACGTAATGACTATGCTTCAGGTTAGGAGATCTGGCGTTAATGGTAAAACATACCACTAGACTCCTGCTAGCACGTCTGACTCCACATCAGAAACGGGCGTTTTCGGCTATTCCTCCCATTATCTTTGGCAGGCAGCTTGCTGTGTCTTTAGGTCAGCCAACGGCTCAGAAATTGCTTAAATTTAGCAGAAGGACCCAAAACCATTAAGCACAGTATATCCACATCTAAACCGCCCTCCGAATGTGCAAAGGACTGAGACTGTTGTTTTTATTTATGGGGCCCATAGCAAGACAATTTGTTACCTTTTTGTGTCTAGAAGAATTATTTAGTCCTAGGAAAGATGAATATTATTGTTTCGTGATGTAAGCAGCTATGGGAAGATTCAGCACCAGTTACAACCAGGGAGAAGTTGTGCCTGGTGTGCTGAGGTTTTTCCTTGCTATGATGAGGTTGAGATTTGAGAGGGCCTTGCCTGACTTCTTTTTTAGGAATTTGCCTTACACTGGTCCAGCTGGCAAAGGTGTTAATGTTACCCTGGCAGAGTTGGACTTGAAGGGTAGAATCAAGCCTTTGCTCCGCAGCTGGTCTTTTGATGTCACTGCTAAGCACCCTCTACTTGCTGGACGCTGGGCCACTTGTTTGTAACTGAGCTGACATGGCCGGTGCCTGGAGCCTGCAACCAGGTGTGCCCTATACCTGCATCTATCCACCATGTGTTTGTATGCACAACACAACGTACCAGTGTTACTCTTTTCACTACAGTTTCTTCCACAATATAATTTCTGCCAGATGGGGTTACTTCCAAAGCTCCATAAAGGAAGCTTGTTTTTTCAACTTAAAACAGATGTATGGGTAAACATGAATTGCAGTTGTCATTTTAGTGTTTCTGTACGATTTCTCCATTCTCTGGTTTCACTTTTTGAATGACGTTAAAGAGCTTCTCGGTTGGAGAGTGTCAGCATGGCACGTGTTGATGCTGAGCTAAAGTGCCTCCTCATCACGTTCCGTCAGGCCAAGAACGAGAGTGGAAACCTTGTGTCTCTTTTCCTGTGTTGGAACCCCAGGGCATTAAGGGTTATATGGGATTTGAACATGAAGAAAACATTTAAAGACAGGCAGGGGGTAGGGATGAGAAGTAATACTGCAGCAGAAATACCAAGGGCACCTAAAGGTGAGTTTTGGTTGGTCCTCTGAGTCTTTCTGGGCGTGCCCTGAAAAGGGTACCCTCATCAGTCAGGAACAGACTTGTCACTCGAAACGCTCATAGTGCCTCGTCTGTCGCACCCTGGGGAGCATGTCGAGCAGCAGCCTGTGACACAAACAGGAGTAGGTGGAACAAGGTTTAGGAGCTATTCAAGAAAGGCAACACTGACCTCTGCTCCTGAGTGCTGTGAAGGTGCATTCAACAAACAACCGCAAGGGACTCGACCCACTTAAAACAAAGTAGTTCTGGTGACCCAAACGACTGCTGTTTGCAAGATGAAGTGTTTCAAAACTGTCCACATGGGGGCGATAAGACATACCAGGTGGAGACAGTTTGTGGGAAATGTGAAGAATTCTGCTAGTGCACCCTTATAGTATTAATATTTATGTATTCATTGAAGTTAGTGAAGCAGCTAGGTTGTTTGGTTGAGTACAGCAGTAAAGACTTTCTGGTGATATTTTAATTACTCGTGTACGTCTTTTGCCACCAATTAAATATTTGCGTAAAGTTTGATAGCCGGTGCTCAGTGATGTTATGTTTAAAGTTTGCTTCGTGCTTGGAGCAGGACGACCTTCTTACTTGACGCCGTAACTTAGGATGATAAGGCCGATGAGGATGCCCGTAGTTCCATCGAGGTACCATACGGAAGGGTTGTGCTTGAAGACCTCCGCACTGATCAGGATAGAGAATCCCATGATTCCCCCAACAAGGGAGTTAAAACCTGCAGACCACAGGAGTGAGATACGTGGTCAAGGAAGCTCATAGTACAGCGGTATAACTGAACGAGGAGCAAATGTCTTCGACCTCCACTCTGGTGTGATAATGTTAAGAATGTTTCTAATTATTATTGAAAAAAGGGTTAGATAAATACACGCCAGAGACAAATGTAGAATAATGAAATGTTGGTGATGAATATATAAAACATGTACATAAGGTATGTTTTTTTTTTTTTTTTTTTTTTTTTTTCCCCTCCCCTCCCCAGCAACACATCCCAACCATGCTAAGGGAGATATCGAAGTTAAAGAGCAGGAGAATTCCGATGGATAGTGGTACATCTACCGCATCTGTTGCTAAGCAATCCATTTGATTGAGAAGAAAGACAAGTGGCCCACTTTTCTTTCTGAAAATTTTCATAGCACACGGTAATGGTCACAATAAAGCAAAGTGAGGTGTCAAAAAGAAAAAGGGTCCACATGCACGCCTTTCTCGAAATTAGGACAACAATATTCACACCTCTTCTGGTTGATGAAACACATGCATTTAAACTGAAACCTGTATGTTGGTCAAATGAGTTCAGTGAAGTCTCTTCATGAGCGAGACCGACGCATTGCAGACAGAAGTGCGATTCTCGACTGCTGTTTTGGACCCCCTCTTGCGCGGTCTGCAATGACATTTTCTTGGGCTCGAGACGAGGGATGTTCCCTCCCACTCGAGCGCCTGGATGTGTGCTTGCAAAGCCCCCCCCCCCCCGACATCCACCAGACCTGAATTCTCACCAATTAGACCCAAGTCTGACGGAAGGGCTCCTGACCTGAGGGGGCTGTGCATCTGAAAGAAGTGGCAGAGAATCAGCCTCCATCTTGCCAGAACTCTAGTCTGCCTGAACACTCTTCAACACCCCCCCACCACCACCATGACCAATAAACAAGATACATAGCATGTCTGATTTTATTTAATGTGTGAACCTGTTACCTAACAGCCATATCTGTACGCATGTTCATAACAAGCCAGTTCTTACAAGGAGGACAAGCCTGTCCCTGACAAGGATGTGTTCTCATCTGCCGAGCACAACGCAAAAGAAATTTTTACATTTTTAAAGCTGCTTTGGTGAACCGATAATCAGATCTAACAGCACACCCGATTACACTTTAAAATTAGCGTGCTAAAGGCTGTGGAAAATAAATTGAGAATAATTTATTTTATTTCAAGTCAATGATCCTGTTTCCCTCCCTGTCTTCACTCTGAGTTAACAAGCTGTGTTGGTGTGACCATAATGAGCAGCGCACAGCCAGAGCTGGGTAACATTGCTTTGTACTGCAGGCCATTTGCAGACAATAATTTGAAGAATGGCAGATTTGTATTTCACGGCTCTGTTTAAAACACTGAACGTATGTGAATAAAAGTACATAGTGATATAGCTCCACAATATTCACGGTGGATCGGTGGGAACCGAAATGGTGCTGAAGATGAATATTCACCTTCCTGTACCCCACCAGCCTCCAACGCGCCTGTGCAGGCTTACTGTGAGCATGCTCAAGGTAAACATCGGCAGCGACTGCTCCAGACACGCTCGTACTGATGGAGGCGGGATAAGAAGTGAGGGAGTCCCACTCTAATGTGCCTCCCGGTTAGTCATTAGAGCCAGCCTCTACTTCCAGACGACCCAAGGGAAATAGAACAGAGACCTTGGAAATGGGTCTGCAGGGCTTTTTTTCTGAATGAGAGTGTGTGATTGGTGGAAGTGAAATTGCAAAAGGACTTGTGTTGACTTAGATCCTTTGGAGACATCTGAGCAATAGCATTGCCTGTTGTTGCCTCCTTATTAATTTATTTATAATTATTTGTTTGTTCATTAATTTTCCAGAAGTTCTTTTCCAGCATTGCGTTAAGACGTGTGGAGCTCATCCCAGGAAAAACAAGCTTCAAGGCAGTGTGCAGTGTAGAGTTTGAATGAGAAATGAATCTATTACAGAGCACACTCATACACACACATATAAACTCACTCTACAAGGCAGGGTGCAGTGTAGAATCTGAATGAGAAATGAATCTATTTCAGAGCGCACACACACACACACACACACACACACACACTCTGCAAGACAATGTGCAGTCTGAATGAGAAAGGAATCTATTACAGAGCACACACACACACACACACACACTGAATGGCAATGTGCAGTGTGAATGAAAAACTAATGTATTACATACTGCAAAGCAGCGTACAGACAGAATGACAAATCTATCACAGCAAACACACACATTCACTCTGCCATAATAATTTCAAAGACAGATCAGGTCGTCCTTACTGCAATGTGTGGAAACCAGAGTACCCTGCAAAAACACACAGACGGGGTGTAAAATATATGCAGATACACACAGGTGTGAGATTACAACACCATCCACTGAGTCACATAACTACACTGCCTGTTTCATGATTATCACAAGTACAATAAAATCTCAAAATGACCTTCACAAATAATTTCCATGCCTGCCCAGGCCTCACCTCATTCTCACCACTCAAGCACTTTTTTACACGTGTGTGTGTGTGTGTGTGTGTGTGGGGGCTATGGTTTTGGGTATGGAGATAGGGGCAGTGTCAAGTTACCCACCATCTGTGATGAGGGCCCTGCTGGTCAACACTTTGCCTAGCATGAACTTAACCACCGCCAGGATGGTGCACACCACACCGCTGATGAAGGAGACGCTGAACAGGAAGCTGCCCTGCAAGAGGGAGAAAAAGAGGAAGAGACAAACAGTGGGTGCAGGCCGGAAAGTGTCATCAGGTTCAGCTGTGTCGTTAATATTGCAGGAGCCTCGCAATGCAAGGCACAAGAACAGCCTCCCCACAAAAGCCGAGACTTCAGATAGAGGAACAGCAGGAGCTCAGATCCTGTGACATCCTTGAGATTCACTCCCCAAGAGCTGGGATTTCTTTAAAGGTGCATTTTGACAAGTCACAAAAAATGCAGGCAGATAGGTAGTGGTGGGGGGGATCAAAGCATAAAGGTTGAGCCTCTGAAGTTTTAGCCTCCGCATTTCCTGCAGCACAGGAGCGTGTGACCAGAGAGGGTGGCTAAGAAAAGCTCCAGACCGGCGGCACATTTCTGCCTTGGCGATGGGTGCCCCCGGGGCATATGTGACATCCTGACAGTATGCCGTTTTCAACGCTAACTTTTAGCATTTGGATGGCCCCCATTGTCACGGTTAATGCGCAACCAACAGCCGCGCAACTGAACTGCACTGAAAAATAGGAACACAGAGAAGCGTGGGGCTTTTGTCTGGGCTGAGGAGACACACGGCACAGATCAGGGACTAGGGCTTCGTGGTTCCTTCTGATCTCAGTGTGGAGTACTGAGGCATGCACTGCAGGATCTTTACAGTACGAGACAGGCGGACAGTGCCAACAGGCTGCTGTAACACAGGTCAGATGGTAGTGTTGACAGAGGAACCCGGCCAATCCGACCCAGCCGTATCATTGGCTTATTCTCAGAGCTGGTTCTCCACCATCTGTTAATGTCATTGGTCGCATCACCAGTGGAGACAACGCAGGCACATGGGACAATTCAGGCAGGTTACACAACACCTGGACATTGAAAAATGGATGAAAGCTGTACTGGTCAGGATCAGAAAGAGCCCAGATGGCCCAAGTTACCTGAACTAATTTTAGAGGGATTTATACAAGAATTCTGAGGTGGAACAGACTGCTTTAATAAGCTGTCACCATAAGAGGGTGGGGGGAAGGTGGGACCAGGTTACATTCTAAAGCTTTTAACCTATAAGAACTGCAAACTATCTTCTCCAGCAGCATCTAGGCATTTTTGTTTCAGTGTACAACTTACTATTCACTTATTTCTAAGCATGCCTGACTTAAACTGTTTAGGGGAGTCTCTGGGGACAAGCTAATTCCAACACTTCATTACCTTCATCTCTGTAAACAGCCCAGTCACAGCTTACCTAATTACTATTTTATACAGTTAGTCATAAATATGTACACAAAAGGCGAGCCAATTAATTTTTTGTTGGCCATATAAAATACTCTAATCTATAAAGCAAGTTGATCATGGGAACATGTCCTGTTGAAAACTGGAACGCTGGGACCTCCCTCAGGAGCAGTTCAAACTGAGAAAGGTGAAATAAACTGGTGTAACACTAAAGGTGTCTCTCATGAGTGACATGCATGGTGCGGTATTCTTAAACAGAAGCAGAGAAGTTTTAAAGCAGAAAAAAAATCAAGAAACAGTTTTGGAGAAAGTTTCCAAAGCGAACTTGTCTTCTCTTATCCAGGAAGTTTAAGAACATGCCACTCAAATTTAGACACTGCACATGAGTTACTCTTCAGATTGAACAGCCATCAGCTCAGAGGCACCAGGGCAAACACATCTAAGCTCAGAGAAGAACGTGAATGAAGTCCCGTAGAGAATAACTCAGCTGTGCCTACACACTACAGTCAGCATTTTACGTGTTGTTTTCTGCAGTTGAAGATATGTTTCCATATGCAATTATTACAACTCAGACCATAGGAAGAGTATATGCGTTCTCACCATGTTTGCTTGTGTACTGTTGTTGTTGATGTACTGTGCGTGTGTGTGTGCTCATGCCATGATGTAAACGTTTTTCAGGTTTGTTGGTGTAAGACAAATGTTTTCTCATTTAACCATGTTGAATTAAAAAATGGGCTCATGATGTAGTTGTACACCACTGAAAACCAGAGTGTAAAGCTTCAGTCTCCATGGTCAGATGACCGCCTCTTTGGGGGGGGGGGGGCTTCCGCATGCATACACAGAAGAACCAATTTCCCACCTCCTCCATTTTTAATCTGACACTGGGGACGACCCTCCATTTTCAGATCTGCACTGCACAGAGTAGAGACGTGAGTAGAATTGCATCCTGCACCCCCCCCCCCAACACAGTAGACTCTACCGAAAGCAATTGAACTGCTTTAAAAATCAGAGGAGGTTCTACATTAAACTGCTCCTATAAGAAAGGGGCAGATGCAAAATCAGATTTTAATATAAACTTTTTTTTTTTTTTTTTTAGATTTTACCTGTTTGACTTTTAACAATATAGAGCACTGATACTGCTCTTGCAAAATAAACATGAGATATGTGCGTATGTTTAATTATGAGCTAGTGCTCAAAGCAAAATTCCCTTACATAGCTGAGCTATATGAGAAAAGTCTTGCAATCAGGCATATTTAATTGGCTCAGAGTGATACACTGTAATGTGAGGTACAGGGGCTGTCAGCTACACACCCACCAGTTACCTCCAGTCTACTTCAATTTCACAAAATGGCAGCATAAGAGTTGTGTCTTGTATTGTGTGTGCATGAAATCAGGTGTGTCTCTAAAGCCCATGACATTTTTGGTAACGCTAAAGATTAGTTTTCATACATTTGTGTGCAGGGCAATCAAACATATAGGGAGAATTTGAGCCCACCCCACCCCCCCTCCAATGAAACTGAATTGATTAACCGTCACTCACTTATGTCTAGAGGGCTTCAAGGCAGTGTAAATGAAATGGAGTTTTTCTCAAAGTTAATTATATAATCACCAGGTAACACACTACAAGGAAGCACAGTGATTAATAACAAGGACTTGTAACCCTAAAGATCAGGTCTCCTGAGATGCCTTGTGGTATTTCTGAGCAAGATGTTCCACCTAAACCGTTGTAGCTAAATGCACATGTATACTGCTGACAACAAGGGATGGGGGGAGCTAAATGTCAACTAGGAATCTAAATGTAAAATCTGCATATCTAAACCCACTGACAAGAGACTTTCTAGTATACTGTTTAGACACATTAATACTGTACGTGAAACAGGCCCAGAGCTCATTGTTCTGTAAAACTGTTACACGAGATGAACCTGAAGATCTTTTTTTCATAGATAATGTAGAACAAGATGTACACCACTCCTTGTGCAGTAAAGCTTTAATCTACTTCTCAAAAAAAAAACATTTTTCAAGGCTTAGCTGGCAAAAACCACACACTGATTGGTCCCGTGCCGGCTTGGACATTCAGCTCAGAAGCTGCGAGTGATATCAGCAGGGAATGCAGTACTGTGAGAGCAAAAAACATCCGGAAGATTCTGACTCAAAATATAATCCGCAGGGCCTTCCATGTCCTGTGGATTTAGTACGACGCTTATGCCTTCGCACACAGCGTTTTCCAAATCCACAGTTCACTTTGATCTCAGGACAAAAGATCCGTATCAGTGGTCACCTGTGCAACTATGTTCCTGCCATGAAGTAGAAAGTAGACATGTTCTTTGCTTCATGATTAATACTGAACTGCACCTTGATGGACCCATCCTAGACTTAATGAAATTGGGTTTTTTCAATGCCTCTGAGAAAACAGCTGGTCTTCGTCGACCATGTCGTGACGTCCTGAATGCTGGCACGATTTCTCATCCTCGGGACCAAGGTACGCTGGCAAAACCCCGCCCCTTCTGTAGAGGAGGGTGGATGTCACTTTCATTGGAGGACGTCTACAAAACCCTGTCGATTGGCCCTGCCTTCTCTGTGCTGCCTGCCATGAGAGCAGCAAAGAGGCGGGGACAGGATTAACATTTTATAGGGTGGGGAAGAAGGGAAAAAAAAGATCCAATCTTACTGACATCTGCACTGGATAAGGAAGAAAAAAGATCTGAAGTATGGTGGCTATTTTTAGAAAGTGCTTGTATGCGCCAAAAAAAAAAGTCTCAATGGGCTTTCGCCAGCCGTAGAATCATCTACACAGAAACCTCACAGTTTTGATTAAAAGAGAGCAGCCTGTGCTCTCCTGTCTCTCTCTTTCTCTCTCTCCTGTCTCTCTCTCTCTCTCCTGTCTCTCTCTCCTGTCTCTCTCTCCTGTCTCTCTCTCTCTCCTGTCTCTCTCTCTCTCTCCTGTCTCTCTCTCTCTCCTGTCTCTCTCTCTCCTGTCTCTCTCTCTCTCTCCTGTCTCTCTCTCTCCCTCTCCTGTCTCTCTCTCTCTCCCT
>JABJVR010001160.1:4657-19690 GCA_025773905.1 Chitala chitala
CCCCCCCCCCCCCCCCCCCCCCCCCCCCCCCCCCCCCCCCCCCCCCCCCCCCCCCCCCCCCCCCCCAAGCTTAAAGGAATGGTGATTAAAGAGATCTAATAAGCAGACGTGAGTTGCCATGACATAATTCCAGTCTGCGCTGCCGTCGGCATGTTGCATGCATACCTTCAGGTGGAGATCATGTCTCCAGAACTTCGTTTTAATTTTCTGGTTTTCATTGTGGAATTTGTTTTATTCCTTGCGTGGTGGTCTGTGACCCAGACGGGGAGGGCTGATATGGATCTGGGGTTTCCGTCTGTCCCTTTGCTTTGGGTCATTCCACAACACCCCCTCCTCCCCCATGCCTGTTTGAATTGGATCTTTCAGTTTGCACTCAATAGCAGTACAGTGGAAAAAGTGCAGGCTGAAGAAGTCAACAAAGGATTATCTTAGTTTACTGTGTCTGCTACGAGGAGCTGGTAACATTAAGCTTTGACAAGCACCTGTGATGTGTGGCCTTGTATACTGGGGGGCCTCCAGGGTGTACTGTTATAGTACATGACCGTTCTGTTCCAAACTTAGATCCAAAACTGAATTTTAATGATAATTTAAAAACTATTATAACAAATGCATGGGCATTGTGTTGAAGAACCTGAGTCCTACTCCAATAAGTGACTTTTTACTTGCGCAGGCTAGCTTTTAGCCTTCTGGTGGGAACTTGGCTCAGCCTGTTGACCCTTTGCTAGGATTTTCCAAAACCTGGAGGAGGGAGAGCCTCTGGGAGCTTGTCACCAGGAACCAGCCTCCGGATATGCGGATAAACAAACGGAGGGATCCGCCATCGTGGCGATCCTTTTTCTTCCTAAAAGGTCCCCAATGGCTCCTGTAACGCTTTCTCCAGATCTCAAGGTCCTGCTAAAGCTATCGGACACAACAGACGGGTTGTTGTGACAACAGGAGGTTGAGGTTGATGGGGTGGGGGGGGAGGTGGCATGCTTCTCTCCCACTGAACATTCATTCCCACCTGAGACACTTTTGCCAAGCCACCTTGTGGGCTCAGAGCCCGAACAGCTTCAGCGCAGCACGCGTGTGAGAAAGCTGCGCGCAGAGATGGAGTCTGCAGGCTCACGGACGCCTAGAGCAAACAGCAGGGGAAGATGGGGAAACCGGCTTTGTTGTTTGCATTCCAGAAAGGCAGCCGGCAGCCGTTGCGGTAATAATTCTTGAACTCTCAAGGGTCACCTTTAGCAGATCTTGGATTTTACTTTTTCCTTTTCCTCTGGATAATGTGAGACATTGATCATGTGACTGAACGGTAGAAAAAAAGACAGGGAGTGAGAGAGAAAAATGAAGGTGCAGACTCAGTCTCCATGCCCAGAACGACTTATTCCTGTACTGACTGAGAGCAAGAAGATAGGAGCCGAATTTGTTTTTCTCGTCCCTGACTGAGTAATGTTTTATTTATTTATTTGTCCTGTTGGGCAGCACTCTTCCTTGCATGGGCAGAGGTCACTTCGGTCCATCCATTTGAGAATGCCCTGCGGTGCCCTGCCCTGGCGGCTGGCATATGCTCCCCAGCCTTTGTCTGGGGTTGGCTGGGCCTCTCCGTCTGGCTGCGCCGTCCGGATTGTTTTCGTGCCGGTCTTGCCCACAGAGGTCGATGGCATGTGACAGGAAGCATTGTGCCCAGGCTCAGCTATCACAGCCCCACCCCTCACCCTTCAGATTGTCAAAGACTTAATTAGCTCCTGCAGTACTTATGTCCAAATAGGAGTGGGCGTCGTCCTGCTGCTTTGCATCAGGCGTGACGAAACCTCTCAGAAGACGCTTTATTTGGAAAGGCCTTGGCAGAGACGGTCAGATGGACAGGCCCTGTTACATCTGGAAGAAGCATCTCACCTCTCTGCACAAAGGGTCTCCTTGACTGCATGAATATTTTCCTTTACTTGGTGTGGATGACAAAAAAAAATCACCGTCATGGTCCAGTGACTGAGAGGCAAAGGGCCTGGGGGGCAGCTGGGTAAACTGGTTAAGGAAGAAGCGGATGTTGTCCCTTGGTGTGGCCAGCACTCTGCGTCTGGCAGGAAACAGGAAGTGGAGGGTGGTCTGAGCCAGAGCCAGAGGAAAAGTCCTCCGGTATGACAGGGGGCGCTGCAGCAGGTAGTCCATAATCACACTGAAAGACCTTAGGGAGACTAACTTTTGTTTATTGATGCAGTAGGGATAGAACTTGTCTGACTTTTTTTTCATGAATGAGCATTATTTACATGGCTTTTCTGAAGGCTCAGTTATAATTTATTAGTGGCACTCTGACTGAAAGCTGCTCCTGCACATCTGACATCTGTTCCTATAAAAGGCAGAATGAGCAAAGTGTTCCCCATACTTTCTGAATGTTTGGCCCCTTATCTGTCGCATCTTAGGGAGATTCTTTGTTATACTGATGCTGAGAAAAGAGTGCAGAGGAAACACGGAAAAACAGCAACCTGAAACCTAGCAACAAACGCTACACCATAACATTGGTGTTTCTGAAAAGATTTATTGAATTCTGCCTGATTGATGCTGTGGGGAATGGCTCTACTGTCTGACTGGAAGCAGAACTGGATCCACAGTTCCAGTCTGGAATTGAAAGCAAGGGGCGCTGTCAGGTTACTTCCTTGTTTTCCGTAGCAGCAGACACTATAACAGTGTAGGTGATGTGTGCCCTTGTTTGTACATCCACCAGTGTCACAGTACAGGCTAGTAACACTGTCAGTACCTTACCAGCAATCATATAATGGATTTATTCTTTTTTGTGATTTATGATTAAAAAAAAAAAAAATGGATTTATATTTGATGTGTTTTGAGTGATGTCTCATGCCGTCTGGTTGATCTGACACTTTGCTGACCACTCAGCTGCAGGCGAAGTCGGAGGACATGGGCAGGCACCGGCATACAAATGGCCGCTTCTTTTGTTGCCCTTCGAGCCAAAACTGGTGTAAAAACCAGAAGAGGAGCAAATCCGTGTCCTTCAGCTGGTTCTCATGTTTGCTCCTTAACTGGGTGCGCGGGAGCCGATGGTGGAGTCAGAGTAGACTTGCTGTGCGCAGAGGCAGCAGAGCTGGGTGATGGTTCTGGCTGTGTTGGGACCATAGTGACGCTGTTTCTGCACGGTCTTGGCCTGCAGATGCACTGCCAAAGCTTGTGAGCACAGCCCGAGGAGACGTGCATTTGAGTTTACCCTTCAACATTAATGGCATTCAAATTGCACGTCTTCTGAGTGACTGACTTCTGTGTTCTGTTTGGGTACATAAAAACGGACGTACCTGTATCTAGGACTGGACAGATTTTACTGAAGAACAATTTGCTGAGCCAGACCCAATGAACAAACATGAATGAATTCCAGAACCTGGCAGTAGTACTAAGTGTTTATTATTTTTGGAACGAGATGTTTTAAGTGGACAACAGCTTTTTTTCCCAGCACATGTATTTTTGGACACTATGCCTTCTTATTTCTTATACATTTCCTTATTTCAAAATTTAACCATTAGAGAAATGGGCTCTCCAACCGGTGCACACGTCTCTGCAGAATCCACTTTGGGAAGGAAATAGAGGGGCATTGTATGTAAAACGGTACGCCCCTCCCCCCTTCTCCTTTCCCTTTCAAACTCACTAGAAGGACATGTTAGACCTCTGACCGCTTTTACACAAACACAGCCTCTTAATAAGGCTGTCTCCTGAGAGCTGTAACCTTCAGTAGCATTGATCTTGGAGAAGGCTGTTTAAAATGACATGGCGTACTGCGTTATGTGTGGAGGCCTGATTTCCTGAGCACTCGTGTCTGGCTGCCTGGCAGGGGTGATGGTTTGCTCTCTCTACCCTGAGGATAACTTTATATATGTCACCTCAAAGGCTTTTGTGTCATGGTGGATTTAAAGCTTGCTTTGGGGGGTGAGGGAGAAGAGGAAGAGAACTTGTGTGTACTTGAGCTTAGGGCCATCTGTGACCACTGACCAGTTAGTGGGGGGGTCTTTTTACTACTCAGAATGAGTCACTGAAGGAATTGCCCCTCTGACTGACTTCTGCTTAACCTCCACATACGTCCTGGAGCTATAGCCAATTTCCTAATGTGCACAGGACTACTTATTCTTTGGTGACAGGACAATTGAATTAACTTGTTGTTAACTGCTAGTCTTGTTCTGTATTATAGGCTACATGGGTGCTGCCACGTTTACAAAGATACACCAGAGTATTAAGCTTGAGTTCCTGGATAAAATCTTGAGTATAACAGTTCTATAAAATTAGTAGATGATGGTGTACCGTATAATGTTACAGGGAATGAAATCTAGTCAGTTGGGTGTGACGGAGGCTTTGGAGAGCAGGGTTCAAGCAGTCAAGCTTTTTTTCACAAAACCTGCAAGACCAGATGTGGATGAGGCTCCTTTAAAAGAAATGGATAACTGATAAAAATGTAAGAAGGAAAACATCATGTTGCTCAACTGTAAGATGCAGTAAAAAGCAAAAAACGCCACTTAGTAAACCTGTACAAGAGTTTACCCTGAATGTGTGGCTGAGTCTCCAAGGGCTGCCCGGTTGAGCCTGCTTAAAGCCCAGCAAGGCAATCCCTCTAATTCAGCTCAGCTGGGTCATCTTACCTCTGTCTGCAGGCAATAGGCTCGTGATGGGGTCCCCTGGTAGGAACAGGAGTCTCCCACACCCTGCCTTATGCGACTGTTTTGCCTGCTGCCGGCTCACTCCATGTAGGACAGTTACTGGGATCAGAAGCTGGGTCAGTTCAGTACAGAGACCTGCCATACGGTCACTATGGAGAAGACTTTGCTGGCCTTGTCTGTGAACTTTACTCCTGGCTCTACATGGTACGTCCTTCACCTGGACCAGATGTTGCTCTTTGAGTGCTTTCTGGGTTTTACGACGCTGTGGCTTGCTGTTTTTATGACGCCCTCAGAACCGCTGTCTCCTTCAGATCTGTAAAAATGAGAAGTGTTTGTTGAGTGTTTTCCACTTAGGTTTTTGGGGCTGTAATTGTGTGCTGATAACTGGTCCCTTTTTTGTGTCTCTTAAGGCGTTTTACTCCTCAAATGCACTTTACGTTGTAATATTAAAGCAGGCAGTTTTTTGCAGACTGTGCAGACTGGGGAGCCTGCACATTTTGCACGTCCATCCAGGCTCAAGATCTTCCTCGTTGAGGGTTTTTTTTTTTTTTTTTTTAAATAGCCTCTGGCTGTTTATCTTGTCTAATTACTCCCCACCCCGCTGCACTAGGATGGGATGACTGTGCTGTGTCTCCAGCTGGTTGAGCCCCGCCAGCCGCCAGCGAGCTTCGCTCGACTGGGAACATGTGTCCGTGAGGCGAGGGCGTGGTGTGACCATGCTCTGATTGATGGCCTCTGGCTGGAGTGGCTCTGGACAGCAGCTGTGTGAAATGCAGCGTGTGATGGTTAACCCTTGTGTGCCTTAAGAGACGGGCTGAAAGTCCGCGAGAGACGGAGGGAGGTGCCGCAGGTGGAGGTGTAGCTTCCATCCTGGGTCATGATGATGGAAGAGCATTACTGATTACATCATCTGACTGGGGAGGGCTGAAACTGCATATTTTCACATTTCTCCTATATCTCTCGCATCTTTTCAGAAGCGCTTCAGCAATATTAAACATTTCCATTGCTCCTGTTGCTAAAGCCTCTGACAGAATCAAGCTGACCACTGCTCTCTGTGGTGATTATCCCTGAACACTGATGTTGCACTTGATGGCAGGATATAAGTACCAACTCTGTGTGTGCTTATGTTCAGTATGGTTCTCAGCTTGAGTCGTGTGCCAAATTTCCATGTTTATCTTTGGCTTTACACATGGCTGTTTGGGCCACAAAAGGGGCTGTGTCATCGCCTTTCCCAAAAGGGGACTTGGGGTGGGGGGTTGGTGTTGGTGAACATTCAGCACTCTGCATTCTGTTTGTAATTGACATCTGCATCATCTTTGCGTCCCAAAAGCCTGCTTATCTTTTCACAACTATCATGTGAACAGTTGCATGAGAGTATGTTCGGTTCTATTTCGTAGTTTATTTATTTTAATAACAGAAAAATGTAGAAGTTGTGAACTTGGTGCATATGGTAGCATGGTGACGATGGTTATGTTCCCAAATGGTGGGTGTTCTGGTTTTATAATTTTGGTTAGTCGGATGATAGGATGGCTTTAAAATTTAGTGTCTGTCAAGAATAACACAAGGTTTTGCTTTATGACTTTGCTACAAGTTTCTGACAGCGTAACCTTGCGATGCCAGATATTTGAATGCAAGATTCTAACATCACTTGCAGATCTCTAATGCAAGACATTTAAGTCTGTTAATATTGGATGTCTGTAAAATTGACATGCTGTTCAAATATCACGTTATTCCAGCATACAGTTCAAAGCGCGTTCAAGTTTTCTGCAGAAAAATTTAGAATTTTGTTGTTGTTCTAACACTTTTTGCATATGAACAAATGGCTTAAAAATTGTATATTGTAAAAGTTAGGGTTTATGTTTAAATTGCTTGCAATATAATTAGTAGACCTAGTTTGAAGAGTGTTTTGCCAAAAATGCTCTGCATGTGGTGTTTTTATAGGTGTGGTTCAAGTAAATGACGGCTGGTCAAGCACGACCATCTTTAGTGGATTGTTAAGCTGGGAAATCGGAAAGAGCTGTGTAACAGACGACGTACGAACAGAAAGAATCTGTTGTCATTTTGTCAAATTTGAATAACAAACATCTGTTGTTTGGTACATTTTGTTTTAGAAAAACTGACAATTTTAATCCTGCAATGATGTTTACGTTTGCGTTTTCAGCTGGCAAAAAAGTAAACATTTCCTCTTCGCTAACCTTCCAAATGTTTTGTGTTCGCATTGACTGAGGTGAAGTTGTGTGACTATGTAGGGCTGTTCTTTTATCTAGTTTTGCTTAACGGCCACTTCGTTGTTCAGAGCGACTAAGGGCTCGTAGTCCTTCGCTAACACTGAATATGGATTACTGCTGGCTTGATATCCTTATGTTAGTAAACTTGTCTATAAAAAAAAAAAAAAAAACGAGGTAGGGTGATTAAATCACTTTGTGTATGTAAAGTACAGACACGTGGGCAGACAAAACAGTATTAAAATTGTTTCGTCTAACCATGTTTTGTTTGTTGACTGTGCTCTGTAGTCTTTATCTGCCTGCATTGTGTCCAGTAATAATGAGCTTGCTGGCTTCCATAGTAGCCCAAGGTTCATGGTCATAAAAACCCTTTGATGATGGCTGTTTCAGCGAGTACACTCACTAGTTGCTCTGTCATGTAAAACATCTTTTAGTCATCAGTGACAAAAGCAGATGAGTGGTGGAAAGAGGCAGACGGCAGGTGAAGGTCCACTTCCTTCACCTGCCGTCTGCCTCTTTCCACCACTGCAGGAGGCAGTGGATGACCACTTTTGAAAAGGAGAGTGCCGTGATTCTCACTGACTCAGCCTAGGGCCGCGAGTCCATTAGTGCTCCTCTGCAGAGTCACTGCTTACTCACCGAGAGCAGCACGCGTCGCATTCCAGCAGCGGCCAGTATCGCGCAGGGCTGCTGTTCTTCACTCCCTCTGAACACCGACTGCATTCTCTCTCTCTCTCTCTCTCTCTCGGGAAATGTTTTTCCATGCAATGACATCAACCAGGCTGGCAAAGGCATTTGGTAATTGATGTGGGAATCTTTTGTAGCATGATCTGGTGGACTTATTTTTTCCCCTCTGCACCACAAAACTATGGAGAAATTGTTGCATTGTTTTGAAAATGGACCACCTCCTGTGCGCTTCATGGTACCATTTCGTGTCTGAGCTGCCTCCATCCTTGGATGATGCTCAGTTAAACACGAGTCTGGAGAGCATCGCTTGTATGCAGTTCATCGGGTTTCTTTGCAGTATCTCTGTCAGGGTTTGTATGTTTAATGTAGCTGATGCTCGTCTTGTTACAAATCACATAGCATCTGTCATTCTATGTCAACAACAAAATATATGCAGACATTATTTGTCTCTTTAGGCAGTGTTAGGTCCTGTTTTACATCTAATGTGTAAGCTGATGTTTTTGCACGCAATTAAATTAACTCCCCCTTCCGTTTTTTGTGCCCCCCCCCCCCCATTACAGAAAGGCAGTCCAGGAAAGTTCTCCATGAATGTACGTCACAATGATGATGACAGACCAGATGCCCCTGGACCTACCGCCACCCTTACTCAACGGGGAGGTTGCCATGATGCCACCCATGGTTAATGGCGATGGATCGCAGCAGGTTGGTCTGAGGGTGCCCTTGCATGGGATTCTGGGAAGCCTTTTGGAGACATCAGTAGAATAGGGCAATGCTGGGACTTTTATGTCAAGTTTCTGTAAACAAACTTCACTTGGGTCATGGTTTTCCAGTTTGCATGTTTGTTTGTAAGTTTTGACAGTGTCCTGAAACAAATTCTTCACTAGCGACAACTGAGAAATTAAGGCTTGTCATGTGTGGGCTGAAATGTCCTGTGAGAGCAGCTTCTGACCTCCTTTAAGATGCACAGGGTTCAGCCATGCCTGCACAGTCAGTGGGTGCATAGCTTCTATGGAAGCCTGCGTACATCTCTGCCTTTTCGTCTAAGAGGGCGTCTGCTGCTAACCCAAGTCTTGTTTCCCTTTCACCAGCAGAGACAGATGCTGGCCTGTTTTGAAGCAGCTGTTTAGTGATCCTGAGCAGACCGGATCAGTCCGTCTGTGACAAGGCTGTGTGTTGTGTGCATCAGATAACGGGAAGGATGAGGGTGTGTTGCAGACACTTGAGGTTAGATGGTTCTGACTGACCCCGCCCCACCGCGCCGTCGGGGGGCAGTGCATGCTCATGGGGACACGTGAATCCGCAAGTGTGATGCGGCAGACACAGGGCACGACGTGGGGGGTGTGACGCACACATGCAGTGGTGCATCAGCACGTGTGCTACAGCTGTTTGCTGCTATGAGTTAGTTGGGGTGGAGCTGTGAAACCAGCCTCACCCACTTCCACTCTTCTCCTGTGCAACAAGGGGAAAGGCAAGGTGGGTCAAGGGAAGGTGGTGGGATATAGGATTGGGGTGCATCAGGAAGAAGGGGGGAGGGCAGAATGCCAGTTGCCTGGCAAGGGAAATTGATAACACCATTAGACACCCCCACCCTTTCTGCTTCAAACCTGGGTCGACCCTGTAAGAACACATTTGGGTTCCCATAGCAACTGCAGCAGCAGACTTCTGCAGGAAATAGATGCCCTGACTCGCGTTTCGAACGTGGAGATGGGAGGACTGGCAGAAGCACTGGCGACAGAGCAATGGCATAAAAGGCCTTCCTGCTAACCTGTAGCGCTTAGCAAACCCCTGGCATGGCTGGTCATCTCATCCAGACTTACAGGCAGATGTGCACGCTCAACAACGTGTATGCTCACAACATGATGGTAAGAGGAACTGCTGATCCACAGGTCTGTACAAGATGACACTTTATTGTGAAAGTGTCAGCAACTGTTTTTTGGTTTCATAATGATTGTCTGATTTTAATTAAAAGACTTATTGTAGGCACATGCTGGTGTAGTCCTGTATGTTTATCCTGTGTATAATAGACTTTAAAAGTTGGCCAAGGGCTTTTACAGTTTACTCTGTGTGCATTGTAGATTACTTGTAAGACTGAAGTCACAGTAAAATGATACCGATTCCTCAGTCTCAAGGTCTTTGGCTCCTGTGGAAAAATGAAACCATTTTTCCCCCCCAGTCTGAAAACTTAATTTGATTTTGCTTGAGAATGTGGAAGATTTCTCTGACGGGAGAGTAGACTATCCTACCTGGTGCTGGTGCTATTTGTTCAGAGGCTTGGATGTGCTGCATCATGTCTGAACAGGTCCTGACATTCTGCTGCCTGCACTGAGGTGCAGCCTGTCTGCCCGCCTGTTTGCACCTGTGCTGGTGGTTCTCGTTTTTGGCCTCACCTGATTGGTTGATGTTTTCCCTGTAGGTCATTCTGGTTCAAGTGAACCCTGGCGAAACCTTCACCATTCGGGCGGAGGATGGGACTCTACAGTGCATCCCAGGTACGTCAAACGCTTTTCTGCTGCCAGAGGTCGTGCCCCTGGGCTTGCGGAGGTCACTTGAGCTGGCTTTCAGTGGCTTTGACTGAGCGACTGCGGCACTTACAGTCCTCCTATTAAATCATAAGTACAGACAGATTTTAATCAAGGAATTTAACTTTAGTGTGCCGGCTGCAGCAGGTCCCGTGCGTGGATGTGGTCCTGCAGTCCTTCAGTTTTCCCTTTCTTAATCTAGTTGCACAAACAAAGTCATGTAGCAAGTGGCACAAAGATAATTTAAGGAGCTAAACAGACACAGTGATTTTTCTCCCATAAAGCAGTTGACAAGCTGTATAGGAGTTACTTAGGCTGGCAAGGTTATCAGAGGCTGTCGCTGATTTGGGCTCTGAAGGCCAGATGTGCGTTGGGACAGTGCTGTCCTGGGGCCACGGAATGGGTTCTATGAAGTGTCAGGCTGCTCTCTACCCTCGGTTGTGGTAATTCAGTTTGGGCCGTACAAATCGTAGAGATGTCTCTCCTTACAGTGCATCTTAGCTGATGAGGGCCAGGGTGATGTACCTCACACCCCCCCCAAAAGAATTACCACTTAATTCAAAATGTCTTGCCCTTCCTTCCCTCCCTCCCCAGGCCTTGGCCCTTGTCACAGTGGTCTGCAGATGTATTATGAAATGAAAATGCCAATGTTGCCACACCGGTTGCTGCTCTCCGGTCTGGTGGATCTAGTTATCGATTTTGTAGCAATTACCCTCTGTTTTGGTACAAAATCCTAATGCAGGTTTTCATGAATATTTTGATTTCCATTTATTTATATAAAAAAGAAAGCTGCTGTGAAAACAGCATTGCTGCAGAATCAATCTACTCTGAGGCTGGTACCGTAGAATTTCAAAAGCCAGGAGTGGTTTTTTTCTGGCAGCAGGAAAACTCTGGTATAGAAAGCTTTCCCCTGCAAAATGCTATATGTTCTGACTGCATTTTGCAGCATGGTGGGAACCACTGTAGAGTTACTGTAAATTTTAAAAGTAACAAGCAAAGGCGTACAATGGGGCAGCTTGTTGTGGGGTGGTAGTTAGCTGCTCACGTGGACAACTTATCTGGCAGGTGAGAAGTTGATCAGGTCCTCTGTACTGCTCTCTAGAAGCTGTGTGGCAAGTCGCATGAATCAGAATTATTTTATTGGTTGGTTTTATTTATTTATTTTATTTTTTATGTCAGCTATTTTAACTGGGGGACGACGAGGCCTTTGACATGTGTTCTGGTTTTGTTGGCAGAATGAACTGAGAGCCGCGTTCCTTTGTGATTTAAAATATGTATTCTGGATGCCTTGTTTCTTTCTCTTTGTGTCTTATGACCTGACCTGGCTGACCTCTTCCAGGTTGTTTGTAATGGCCAGGTGTTCTTTCTGGGTGAAGAATCCCGTCTAGCATTTCATTAAGTTGGCTACACACAGCTTGAATCCTCACAGACAGCCCCCCTTTCGTTCCTTTTTATACACTCCCAAGTCTGCAGATTTTTGAACATTTTTATCTCAGTCGCTTAAACGACAGTGTTTTCGTTCCACCTAAGATCTGACTGCTTGTCTAAAATGTTTTTGCTTGTTTGGTAACAAATGGAATAAAAAGCATCAGGAACCTGTCTGCAATGAAGAATGACTCAGAATGCAAGAAAATTATGGGAAAGCATATGCAACCTGTTGGAGTTACAAAGACAGTCTGAAGTAAAGGTATAAGAAAAATGGCATTGGCATGTTTTTTAGGGTGTGAGCCGCTGCTCTGCAGCATTAGCCGTCTGGTGTTAGCGGCAATGCTACCTGTTTCCTAGTTGAAGTACCTACATGTACACAGTGAAAAGAGGTCTGTCTGCAAGCGGGTGTGTCTGTGTTTTTGGCTGCGTGCCACTTTGTCTGTGTGTCCATAAATGAGCGCACGCGCGTGGGGCTGCGTGTGCGCAGATGCGTGTCTGTACATTTGCTTACCCTCCTTTCTGGGATACTGTTGAAGAGCGGTTCCCCTGCTCTGGCCTCCCTGGCATGTTTGTGCCCCCGCTCCCCTCCCCCACATTCCCCTCCCCCACAGTCTTCCCTGGGGAGATAATCTTTGCTCCTCCTATCATTTGCGCACCTACTGGGCATGAAGGAATGGAAAAACATAAAGGCATTTAATGACACTTTGAGATCTGCTTGTGTCTAAGTGCATGGCATACCCATGGTGTATGTGCGTGTGTGCGTGTGTGTTTTTTAGTGGGGGGGGGGGCTCCACAGCTCTCTAGAACAGAAGGTTTGTCCCTGCCTGGCTGCTGTTCCCTGGATTGTCCTCATGGTACCTCTCCACAGAGCCAAGACTCCACCAGGAGCGGATTGCAGGATAAACGGAATGAGGCAGGCCTCGGAGAGTGGCAATTAGTGGCATAAGAGCCAAGGTCACCATGCCAAGTGAGCAGGGGCTGAGGCTTGTGCCAGTCTCTTCAGCTCAGCCTCTCTGTGTTGTTAGGTTTTTGACGGTCAGGGTTTGTTGTACATGGCTAAAATCTTCATCATGAGACACAACCACTCTTTTGGTTTTGGAGTCCAAAGTCAAAGCGAAGCAGATTTTCACTTGTTGGCAGCACTTTTCCAGGCCTGCATAAGTGTGTCCTTCTTGGTTTTGGGCAGATTTGTGTCTGGCAGCGATGCTGATGGCTAGAACTAATTGGGAACTGCTGGACAGAGCAAGTTTACTGTACTCTCATGGCTCCGCCCTACTGTGTGATTGGCTGGACGCAGCTCAGCGGCCCAGGAAGTGGAAGGGCTGCTGTTTGTGTGGGCTTTTCTGAAGAGGAAGCACAGTCAGCCCAGCTGTGTGGACCTTGGCTTATCCGCTTTGGTTTGGCTGGGTACATTCTGATTGTCAGTTTAAATCTGGCCATCGCCGTAGCGACGCTAGATAAGAATACCAGCTGTGTGTTGCTCTTTCTCCTAAAAGTTTTAGCCATTGTTGCCTGCAGTTGTCCACTGAGGGATATCGTTTAGGCTGGCTACACTTAGATGAGCTCCTGTTAGGCAAACACAGTCTTTCAGTGGTTAACGCCTGCAATACATGGACAGCTCTAGTATATGTTGTCTGTGACAAAGTAGGAGACGTATGTTGGGTTCGCATTTGTGCAAATTGCGGAGCCAGCGCAGAATATGCACGGCCCAGCCCAACAGCTGAGGTGCCAAAAGCAGGGCTAGACCAGGCTTGCTCAGGATCAGGGTCCAACTGCACTGGACTCAGCCCTGAACCACGTGACAGCAGTGTGATTGGCAAGGGCGTTTCTGATTCTGAAGTGCACATGGCATAATAAATTTGGGTGAAGACTTATTTTTTTTATTATTTTAAATTCAATTTAAAAAGGAAACTATACAAAACCGTTGTTTTGCAACGGCACTGTTTTAGTAGGAGTAAGCAGAATTCAGCGTTAGGAGAACAGCATCAGGAGGAGTGAGAACAGAGGCAGAGCGGGTGATAATAGTACAGTTCAATTGAGTCAGCTGTTGGTGTTATGTTGTGTCTTTATTAAAATTCTTTAAATTTGTATATACCTATGAATTATTTCACAGAATAACACTATACCCAACACATTGACATGATGTTAGCTGTTAGTTGTCTGAATAGAAAATAAAACATGACTTGGAAGGGAAGTCAGAAAGGAAAGTGTGTTTTGGGATGTACCTGCAAATTTAGCAGGTGTACAAAAACAGTGCTGCTCTGTCATTATATGAATAAATGTATATTTAATTAGATAACATGATTTGCATTTAGTTGATAGTTTAACTTTCAAAAAGCTATTGCGTACAGTTGTTGCTGGTTTTATTAAGGTGGAGTGATCAGTGATACTGCTATTCAATTGATTTTTAGTTGCTGGTGGTTTTACTTTTTTACTTCATTAACTCACATTCAGGTTATTTAAAAAGTAACACTACAAGTGGCACAATGAAGAGTAAAAACGGAGAAAGCAAAGAAAATACTCGCAGCCGCTTTAGAAACAAAAAGGTGTTTTGAGACATACCTGGAAATTTAGCAGACATGCAGCTAGACAACATGCATAACATCGCAAACTCAGTTTTCACAGCTTTTTGTATGCAATTATGTAGCTCTGTTTTTTATGGGTCTTTTTCTCTACAACCCTAAAGTTAAGAAATGCCTTTTTCTGAGCAGTACTTGCTAAGTGTGGACAATACTGGGGCTAAGCCAGCCCCACAATTTGCTTAGATGCGAGGACAGTATTAGAATTTGGCATTGTCCAATCTCTGCACTAGCAGGCCTTGGAGCAACAATATAGAAAGTCATCCTATTGAAGGCAGGAGATCCATCCATGGATTCTGCCCTTACAATAGGGTCCCTTGTCTTGTAGCTATTTTGTCCTGATGTGATACAGAATTGCAGCATGACGCAATATAGTTTAAATAAGGTCAGCACAATAAACGGTTGTTATGAGAACAGGAGGACGTCAGAGCGTGGCTTTAATGCACGTACACACACACACACACACTGACTTTTTAGGTTGTCCTTTCGTCATAAAACCAGCCCCAAAGGCTACGCTGACTGTAGCATTTCACCAAACGTCCACTGAAGACGGATGCAGAGATCCAGTTCCTGCACCCCCCCCCCCCCATATCTCCCTATCCAGGGTGTCGTTTGTTTTACACATCAGAATTAAGTACATAACTTTTATTTGTACTTATATGATCTGTGATTTGAAATACTTTCATTTTCACAAACTTGTCTGTCAGGGCACAAAAAGTTAACATCATTGCTGTTGCAAATGGAACGCTGTAAATATACTGGTACAGCGGTACCTTGACTTACGAGTTTAATTCGTTACGTGACCGAACTCGTAACTCAATTTGCTCGTATATCAAATCAGTTTTCCTGTTGAAATTAATTGAAATGCCATTAATCCGTTCCAGCCCCCAAAATGTCACCGCATTTTTTGTTACGTGTTTTTAAATAAGAAAAATGTATTTATAAATAACAAATATTGTATAAAAAC
>JABJVR010001161.1:0-41153 GCA_025773905.1 Chitala chitala
CTATGTGCTCTGGGATGGGCTCCAGGCTTCCCTGTGACCCTCACCAGGAATAAGCGGTTAAGATAATGGATGGATGGTTTCAGAATTATGTAATGTGCAGTTTATTAATTTTTTGGCTTTACACTAAGACCTAGATAATGCAGTGCTTTTTTGGGGGGGTCTTGTCAGTTTTGCTGCATGGATGCTTAAGAGGATTCGTTGATGAGCTGAAATGTGTTGATATGTACATCCTCTGTCTCACAAATAAAGACATATACACACAACATAGTTCATTACTATAAACAGACAGTTTAACATGTCCCCCAGTTCTCTTGGGCTAGTATTAGCATACAGTTTTAGGTTGCAGTAAGCTCCACTTTGTTTCCCCTATGGCACTCACTGTACAGTACAGCAAGCAAGCAGTTTACAGTGACGTTCAAATGATGGCCCAGTAAGGTCTTTGTCACATAGCCCTGTTGGCATCTTGCTAATGTGATAGTGAATTATGAACAAAAGCACATTCTGGGCCACAGTCATAGTAAACATAAAACACACCAACAAGGAGTTTAAGAAACACTAGGAAATTCCAAATACCACTGAATTTCAGTGAGCTGCCATCAGATGTCTAATTCAAGCAAACCATACCACTTCCCTCACACACACAGGTGGCTGAAGGATATTCATTTTTATGCACTGTTTATTTGTCCACCCCGTCTTCCTCTAACCCAGCTTGACTTTCTTTCCTGACGCTTGTCTTGTCTGTGTAAAACTCCACTGATGTCCATGTCTAATTTCAGTTTCTGTGTCATTGAGTCCCTGGATGGTAGTTTAATAGGGTCCTCAGTCAGCAGGAGCAGCTTCTCATGTATTAAAACAAATAGCATTACATGTACACCAGGTAGTATTCCTTATGGGCTTGGAGTAAATTATAATTGCCAACATTTTTTACTATAAATGCCCAGTGGCACATATCTGATGAAATATTCATTCCTTTTCTTCTGTTTTTTTCATCCTTTTTATTCACCGTGTCATCCTTGCTTCTTGCCCTCGTTTCATTTTTACTGATGTTCCTCTCCTGTCTTCAACCCAAATTCATATTTCTGCACAGTCCCCTCCTCACTCTTACACTCCACCTGCTTCCTCTGTCCTCATCGCTTCAGTTACACATGACATGGTACGTAGAAACAAATACGATCACATCTAGGCCTGGCCAGTGTCCACGGCAGTGGGCTGATGGTGGGCTGCTATGAAGCTCTCAGGAATTAAAAAATGTTTCAGCATGTACACTAGTACCTTTTAAATGATTGATTGTCCACTGAGTATTGCAGCATTCTTCTGCATGTTTTAGCTCAAACAACAATGCTTCTGAAAAGACGGCCTCTTGAAATGAAGTCAGCAAACTGCAGATTGTGATGGAACGTCTATGAGGAGAGATTTGCATTGAACAGGCAGCAACTAGCACATTTTGGGTTGCTGAAGGCACATAGACTCAAAGATAAGAATAACTGACTATGCTGAGGTCAAAGGCTGCTGTATGTAAAAAAATATATATGCAAAACCAAGGCAGGGATTGGCAAATTACACAGACAGGCTAGAGAGAAGCATTTTATAATTGAGGAAAGAAGTTTAAAAAATCTAAATCATAAATAAAGCACAAAACGTAACGAAGAGACAGCTTGCAGCCGTGGGATGGAATGTTATGGGAAAGGTTGTGTTTGTTCTAAAAGTAGCTGATAAATTGGTACAGATATATAGAAGCACAGAGGAAACTGGGTATTCTGCATGAAAGAAGGTGAAGACATATGAAAGCATATGAAACTGGAGGGAGTTTATTACTGCTTTGTACGCTAAGTAAAAACAACTGTGATCATGTCAGATTTTGTACTGTTTAAACATCAGTCAGTCAACTTTCAGGTCACTACAGCAGATCAATTGACATCCAGTTAACAAGCCACACATCAACTTAACACAGGTTATTATGCTGGATGCCCTTCCTGACACAACCCTCATACTTTATCCAGGCATTCAAACTCAGGCATGTAAGGCAAACACACTAACAACTGAGCCACCACATCAAATTTTGCACTGGTTAAATTAAACCTCTAAATTAAATCAATTAAAATAATCAAATCATGTAGCTGACTGTTGGTACACACATGTACATGTTATGGTAAATGCTGAAAAAGAGCATAAACACAGTTGTTAGTCTGCCAGTAGAAAGATACATTTTGGATCAGACAATTAGACCAAGTGACCTACCAGGCCACTTACTTCACTTTATTAATTTCAAAGACCCAAATGCACTTTGCTAAAATCAGCCTGGGATACACTTCCTGGATGTCATGGTACGAGCTAAATTCAAGCAGAAACTGAAATCTTTACAAAACATGAGGCAATACAGGTACTTGTTATACACTGAATATGTACAAATTGAGATGTACTGGGTGCTGCTGTGGATCAGGTTCTCCAAAGACCTTCAGTGAGATTTGGGTCATTGTTTCTGCCTAACGTATCACATTTCAGGGAACCCATGTGCGTGACTTGAGCTGTTTGTAGAAAGAGCCACAACTACATGGCATTGGCTCAAGACTTCGTGTGAAAATTGACGTATGTATATGCAGAAAACTTAGCAGTTATCCAAAGAGTTCTTTTTACTGTTTGCCTGTTTAAACAAACAGATATACAGTACATTTTTTAAACAGTTCAAGGTAAGGTCAACATGCAAAGCAATGATTTTCATAATGTAATTTGCAGTTTACTGTGCATGATAGTAAACCCTTGAATCTTTAATATGCAATGGCCCAAAACAGTATTTCTCCTGAGCAAGGGTTTAAAAACTTGTAAAGAAACATTGTTTTACATAAGAAAACCTGTCCAGTGTTTAAAAAATTCTTCTCACACCTTCCCATCGTGACAGATGCCTAAGTTAGTCTCAGCAGATATTCCACTCAGCAGATTTAATGCTTACTGCTATCTTTAGTCGTAGCCTGCTGCAACCGACTAAAACAATACTGCAAATGGAAATCAAAAGGTAATGCACTGGGACTTCACAAACACTATTACAGGGTGCTTCATACAACTGATGGCTAATGTACAATCTTAGGTCTTTCACATAATGCACATAATACCTGAACAGCAGTAAGCGTAGTCTAAATTGTGGCACATGTAATTGTAACTGACATGGTGATGGAACTAGCAGAACCAGCGTGCTCAATAAAGGTTATAAAGCGTTTATATGGTGACAGAGTTAGCTTAACCAGATTTATCAATAAAAGTTGAAATGTTTGTCACAATGTAAAAAACTGCATCACACCACATTTTTTCAATATTGCCTTTATAACTTAAAATTTTACTTTAACTATCTATTCATTTTCGTTACCACTTAGCTACTTACCCTAGCCAGAATTGTGGAGCCTATCTCAAATAGCTAAGGGCGCAAGGCAGGGGGGACATCAGCCCATCACAGGACACAACTATGCACCACAGACAATTGGAAACAAAATCAGTTTTGTCCCATAGTTTGGGTGCTTTGTTGCAGGAAAGCCCCCAGGTACAGGGAGAGCACGCCAACTCTGAGTGGGGCCAAGATTTCATCCCCCAGTAATAATGTGAAATAATGTAGATGCAAGGCAACAGTGCTAGCCACTGAGCCACCATTCCCCACCCCCATTTGAACTGCTCCCACCAATATTTAATGTTCTGCCCTTTGTAAAAGCCAATGTCTTTAACGTCTAGTGACATTCACAGTGTGATAACACTGTGAAAATACTATCACAAAAAAAAAAAAAATCACACTGCTGATGTATTTTAAGTAAAACACTGACACTGCATAAAGAACTAGTCACTTTCTGTGACATTTGGATTTTATTATGCAATTTATTGGGTCACATATACTGCATTGTAGAGATTTATTTAACACTTACTAAACAATAACAGTAACAACAGTAACAACAACATATCACCTATCTTCTAAATAACAGAAATACTACACATTAAATATTTTGAAAGAAAAAAAAAATCCTTATTTCAGATTTCAAATTTGGCAATCATTGCTGAAATATTCCTTCAAGTTATCAAATAAGTGAGCCCTTAAGATGCATCTAGTATTACCATCAACACTTCAATATTCAGTAGTGAAGACGTGTTATACAAAAATCAGTTCCAAGTCTTTACAAATGCATCAAAGTATTTACACAATGAAGAGATAAAGTACAAAATACTTATACTAGTTTAAAAAAAAAATTAAAGAGATGGGTTTCACAGGAGGGAGGGAGGAACAGAGATGAGAGCATTTTCTTGACAGATGGCCAAGCAGCCCATAGAGATTTTTTACTTCTTTTACAGACAGTGGGAGAAAGAATGTGATGTGCATTCCTAAAAAGGCATGTGACACAGAGGAGAGGGAGCAGAGCCAAAAGAACAGAGTGTGGTGTGAAATCAGGCTTCTCTGAGACTAAAAAGGTGTTAGGAGAAAGGGAGCGTGACTGTCTGCATACTCCCTGCACAGTCTTCTCACACACACACACAGGTCAGGGGAGGACATGAGATGTGCACACAAACACTCAATGGAAGGCTGGGAGGCACTGTGCTAAGAGCACTTCCACACACACACTGCCAGACTGCCTCCAAAAAACATGTAGAGCAAGTTCTTGACCTCATGCGTGATCTCGAAGCCAAAGCCCTCCCCAATCACTACGTGCCAGGAGCTCCCAAACTTCTTGTCCATGGACTCCTTTATCATCTTCGCTGCACTCTGTGGAACACAGGGGATATGAGAAATCTCAGAAGCAAACCTAATCATGTGGCAGTCTTGAGTGGCACGCCACACTGTGCACGGTTCAATACTCAAGCCTGTCCTGAAATAACTCTGTAGCTATCACTAGCTATAAGAAGGACCTTGTATACAGTACATCTCCGTAAAAACCTAGAAATGTCTGTCCACAAGAACCGTGCATTCAAATTTGCTCTTATTTTATTTTTAAAAATGTTTCTAGTGGTTACAAAAAACCATCAGAAACTTTTGAGAATAAGTTTGAGAATAAGTAGCAGTGGACAGAAATAGTGCAAACGTGGCCATGTTTCTCATTGTCACATATAAAGACAGGTACACCTGCTTGCTGATTTGGCTCAATAGGTACTGTTGGAGAAGTACTTTGGAAGAACATCAAAAATTAATTATTATTTTTTTTTTATCAACTAAACTTTGGAATTTGAATTTTTTTAGTTATGGATAGCTTTTCCTCATGCAATATATTTAATGAACGAAAATTCAGCTATCATCAATTCACTTATTTTGCAGTGGTCTGCAGTGGTTGCACACACCTGTTTTGTCTTAAAAGAAAATGCAACATAATTTGAAACAGTAAGTGAGAAACAAAAAGGGAGTTTATTGGACATACCTGCAAATTTAGCAGATGTATAGCAAAACAATGCCAATCTGCATCATTGTACAATGAAACTGTACATATGTCATTACATAAATGATTAGCAGAAAAGCAAGTAACACTGCAAACACCACAAACTATTGTGTGCAACCATGTTACTGTTTTTGTTACAGGCTGAGTACACAATTTCACATCATCAAGTTAAGAAATGCTGTGCTTTTCCAGCACAGTATGGCTCGGCAGAGCACACTATAGTTGTGCCAGTAAAGAAATGCCTCAACAGTACATGGGGTGGTCTTTGACCACAGCTCAAGAGGGCAATCTCTTTTCTCCTTCCTGGGTTAGGCCCCAGATCATGGTGCCCCTCACTGGATATACGTGAACACTGATACCACTGTTTACCACTGTAAATTGTCAATCCACAAACTGAACTTCAACACAGTGCATTAGAATGTCACTCCTAAATTACTACTGAGTGCCAGATCTAAGCAAGAAAAAGGGCTCAAGGATACAACCATCCACAACTCGGTGGTACAGACTGTCCCCGATTTACGGCAACTGTGACTGATGACAATCTGTACATACAACAAACATTTTTATGAAAATAAAAGCAAATAACTGTAAAAATAAATGTCTGTGAGCCGTATGCCTGGCAGCGCTGCGCTACCAGTTGTGCATTGAGCACTTTACGACAGTTTCAGTAGCAGTGCGTGGGTAAAAAGGGAAGGGAAGCCAAGCTGAAATGATAAAATAAAATCTGGGAAAAAAGTGATTATACATGATTTGTTGAATTTGGATTTCCTTGTTTCTCTTTTCTGTGCTTCATAACTAATAGTTGAGTGATGTTCACTGAGGAGTGCTTCTGATTGGGTAATCTTGAAATATCCCCCGCCCCAAGAGATGCCATCAGTTTTGTATTTCATCGTCATTTGCAGTCGTAAGAAAGGGATTGTCTGGGAAAGGTGCAGTTTGAATGTGTTATTTTAGTTCCCCAAACTTAAAGTTTAAATAATTTTATATCAAAATATGTATAAAAATATATTACACAGACCATAATACCCCAGGCTGTGTTTAAAATATTTACATATGTTTTGCTGTACAGATTTCGATATTTTAATTTTTGGGGAAGTGTGGCTTCCCTTGGCCTGTTGGAATACACACTCCTAGACAGTTGGCTACAAAAGAGTATGGCAGCGTGCCCAGCCCAGACTCATACACAGATCTCACAGCTATCAGTTAGTGGTAAGATATCTTACTCTCATATGTCTTTCATTCATTGCCATTACTTATCAATGGTAGTAGTTGGAACTGTACACTATGCCTATACCATTTCCAACATACTTAATTTACGAATTGGACCTGTTGGTTAAAACCTAACCCCGTTTTAACTAAGGGATAGTCTGTGCACATTCATACATGCCCACAATATGTACTCAGGTCCTGACCTCATTGTTGGTGGCAAACTTCTCGCAGGCGGTGACACACAACTCCATGGTCTCCACCCTCATCTCCTCGGGCATGTCTGTGTGCTGTACCAAAAGGAACATAGAGAGGTCAGAGAAGACATCGTTCACATACCCAAGTCACTCATTCTTCTCACTTGTGGCTAAAGAGCATAGGTGCTGCTGAAAGGTTAGTATAAATACATTGTAATGCTATTTTTAATTTTAAAACTAAAGAAAACAGTAATACAAAAGTAGTCATCAGAAATCAAGTAAAAAGGTTTACATTGTAAATAAACATTTCTATAAACACAGAAAATGTATCCTTCTGACCCTGATCAAAGGAAAGCTGTGGACCCGCTTATAGTCGGCTTCTTCTTTCTTGTTCTCGGCGGTCTCAGCCATCCCCCTCTCCTATTGCACTAAATAAAGATAACCCCAAATATCATAATCAGAGGTTAATCGTGCATCGAGGACATAAAAATCCCAGGTGGTTCTAAGCTGCACGTCTCACTGGATGCTTATCTAGGAACATCGAAATAAAAATAACAGCTACTTTTTTCCGTAATCACAGTGCACACACCTACTCAGCCACCTGCCAAATCGCCATATAGCAGAAAGTAGTATTTAACTGGACAGCGAAAAGTTAGGTTTTTGTGAAGTAGCCAACGTTCAGTACATTCCACAATTTAAGCGCGTTTACAGAGGAGATTGTATTTCCAAAACATAAAGCATGTAGCTACACTGCAAATATACATTCTTCGCAACAAACTAACAGCTACATACCGAAGTTGCTAAAGCTGCTAGCCTGGTCATAAAGGTAGTAAGGACTTTATCTTTAGTATTTTCCTCAACACAACAATGATTATTCATTAAGAAAAATATGACACGCAAAACTGGGATACTTAGCAAAACAAAAATTTGTTGAATTATTATGACAAACGATATATGTGTGTGTGTATATACCTATTATATAACTATATAATTATCTTAATAAATAGCTGGAAAGCAAAATACCGTCCTCTCGCCGCTATCTACAGAAGTTTCCTCTCTTGTTTTGGTTGTTAGGGAGACATTTCAGCCATAGCGACAAAATTATGCTCCTTTCTCGTGGAAACACAGACCCACTAAGATATCAAATTTCTATTGGTGAACTTGGCTGTCAATCAAATCATGTAACGCTTGAAAAGGACCCTTTATAGCTTTCACTACAAATGCCCGAACATCGGCTTTTCCAAATGTTGTGAGTTCTAAATAATAGCAGTGATCATTATTTGTAATATTAGTATCACACTTGTGTTAGCTGTACTAAAGGGGAAAATAAAACATAATATAAGACACCGAGTTAATCTTTACTCGTTGCCACTCTAATTGTCAGAACAATCGTTATAGACGTCTTACAGAACAGAAAAACCCCCTAATTTAATAAGCCAGTTCCAGTTGTACTTGTACAATTTTAATACTTTAACCACATCGATAGTTGGTTTCATTGATCGGTTAGACGTTCAGATAAATCCAGGTGCTGTCGGAGTGTAACGTCATTAACCTTGAGGGCCACAGCACATTAGCATTCCATGCGGTTTTAGAATTTAGTTACTTGTAATTATTCCAGTGGATTTATCTTGGTGATATAAAACTACATTGCATTGCATCAGCCTTACTTGCCAGAACAAATACTTCCCAAATGGGAAAACATTTCTGATGAATCATATCCCTCCTATCTTCACTATGTCACTGCCTCTGTCCAGTGACCTACATCAGGCTTCTGCAACATCTGTCACCTCTCCACCACAAAAAAGTAATGTCCGACATCAACATAATTTTCACACAAATGTCATGTGATACTTGCAAATTTACCCTTCACGTATCAACACAGTAATCACTGATGATTTATTATCAGAAAACCTGATGTTATTATTCTTCCATTGAATGCAATCCTTTAAAAAGTATAACCACTTAGGTATATCAGCCAAGTATCATCCAACATATAATACCATGCCATTTCGAATATTACTGAATGTGAATTTATGTTGGTTAAAGATGACTTCTGTATTCTAATTTTGAGGATTATTTAGGATTACTAATTCTAGCCTAGAGAGAAAGTGAATGGGGGTTAACATTTTTAATCATTTAAGTGGCAAACAAAGATTTAAGCATATTTCTGCAAGCCTGAGTGATTACAGTGTGCTATCCATATTACTTATGCACACTCTAGAGTTTATGTGCTACTTGTATAAACTTGAATATGTAAAAGTGTGCCTATGTGAGCATATTTATTTTCTAATTATAGTTAGTGTTGGTGTGCTTTGTATTAAATCAAGATGAAATTATGTCAGTTTGTGAGTGAATACGACCTATAACATTTGATTATGATTCCTGCTGTTAAATCATTGTTTTGAGTTATGGTCATAACCCTTATTAGAGACCTAGTTGAGTCACTGTGTTGTTCCTGTTGCACTGGTACAATTTTCTGGATCAGCACATCACTATGCCTTTCTCACCATTATGGCAATGCAGGGTTTGATATCAGAGTAAAAATTCAAGTTGGTTTATCACCTTATCATTAGGTTAATTACTGAGAGAGGATTAGAAGATAAGAGAAGGTGGGGCTTGAATGGATTATAAAAAATTGATACAAAAGCTTAAATGTGAGTTTGCATTTGTCTAGCTTCATGAAAGGTGTATTAAAATAGTAATGAGTTTATGCAATGTTTCAAAAAGGACAAATGATAGGCAAGATCCTCTACAGACAGCACATGAAAACAGAGGAACTGGAGAGCTTCAAACATGCAGACCACTTCCCCTGAGAGTTCAGGTAAAGCTCAGGCCATTTCACACTTGGCAGGTGCCTTATAGTTTCAGAAGAAAAGTAATAAATATCAATTACAAGAACGGCATGCAAAATAGCTTTTTATTTACAAACTTCATGACAGTACAATATTATTTAGGTTTAGGGACTTGATGATTGTGTGTATGATAGTGTATATAAACAATATATGCAAGAGAGGTACTCATGGGAAGTAAGAATCTGCAAGCCCCCCAAAGATCCTGGTGGAGCCTACTGGTATGATTATAGCAAGGCAAGAAAAATAAAATGTGGTGAAATTGAACAGGAAGAAAATGGAGGATGTGGGAATCTGGTAAGGATCACAAGTGGTTGTGGAGCCTGTGTAAAGCTCATGAAGGCAGTGGAGGCAAGAGACAGAAGGCGAGGTGGATGAAACACAGAGGACACACATTGTTGTTATTGGATTGCAAGGGAAGCTTAGTCGTAATCCACACTTATCTTCAGCAGGAGAAAAAAAAGAGGCAGCAGGTGGTCATTTTATTTACACTTCTCTGTGTAGTTGCACCCTAGCATTTCACCAGGGAGGTCTACACATTACTAGGCCAGTCGTAAGAAGATGAAATGTTCAATGCTGTCCACTTTTTGCAGCTATTTTCCCCATTCCAGCCTGTGCTGACCTACAGTTAATTGCTGCATACATGCTGGGAAATGAGAATGGAAATCCAGCCAGTTTACCTCATTCTTTCAAAGAATCAAATACTTAAATGAAATATAAGTGTAAATAAACATTAGCACACTAAGACCATCAAAAGTATCTGCTTTCTTTCTCTTTGTAATAAAGCCATGCAGTTTTCTCGAGCTGCGTGGCGCATTGGTCTGGCCTGAGGGAGAGCAAGCTTGGTGAACATTTTGGCATTTTGGAAAGAGTAGTGCTGTGGTGGGTTGGCGCCCCGCCCTCGGTGTCCCCTGCCCTGTGCCCTATGTGTTCTGGGATGGGCTCCAGACTTCCCTGCGACCCTCACCAGGAATAAGCGATATAGAAGATGACTGACTGACTAACTGAAAGAGTAGGGATACAGGGGTGGCCAGGAGAGAGGAAGAGGCAATGACAGAGTGGGGGTGGGGGGAGAGTGGATCTGAGTCAGACAGACGTGGTGACAGCTGAGAGGTGGTGGGAGGGACAAGGCAGGATGGCATGTAGCAATGAAATCACCTCCATTCCTTTTAAAGGCACAGCAAATTAGGCACTGAAATACACAGCAACTGAAGCTGAGTGAGAGCTAATTAAGGCATATACATTATTTAGGAGCAAAGATAGTAGGGAAGGGGAGGGTGGTGACATGCAAGTTTATTAATATTGTAAACCAAAATGCTTTGTAGACTGGAACAGCAGGATGTTGGAAATGGCAAACAGTCACATTCTGAGCGCAATAAGTCAATTATGAGAATGAAGCAATAGGACATGAAGACATCCAAAAACTAACAAAAAAGCGAGGAGGGAGTGGGCGGGGAGTGATCAGATTGTGCTCAGTGCGTCGTGTACATGTAGGAAGAAGGACAGGAGCACGATTCAGCTCTGAGGCTTGCGTCACAGATGCATGCACGGCGGATGCGTGAGAGGGCCAGGGGCCAAGGACATGGTGTCTAGCTCAGAGAAGAGGAATGGATTGCCAAAATTTATTTGATTTTATAGTTAATGAACATTTTTCACTTTTTTACTCACTATGACCATGCTGCTCAGATTTTCCTTCAGGTTTATTATATGGCTCTTTTTCTCAGGCACCCTGACACTTAATGACTACTATATTGCCACTGCGCTGTGAGTTACGGTGTGAAAAATATAGTAAAATATTTTGTAAACTTTTGACACTCCCAGGGTGGATGTATTCATTTGCTTTGAGCTGTAGTATTGAAGGCAAAGTGATCTTCAGAACAAATCTGGCAGTCTATGCTGTGGTTCACTCATGTTTTCTGTGTTTGAATGGTAAATCCCATCTTGATCATACATCCAAAAGCAGCAGCTTGTACTGGTTTTGAGGCTGGCTAATAGGTAAACTGGGTATTTAAAAAGCAACAGCCCAGATGTCACGTCTGTCACAGAATTCTACATTGTGGAACAGAGCACCTACTAATGTGTGGCTTACTCTTCATTTTTCATCATTGTTGTCTCCTCCCTCTATCAATTTCTTAGACTGACTTTCTCCCTGGGTGGCTTGGAATGTGTCCAAGGCCTCCAACAACTGACACAAGCCAGCTACATGTGCTGCAGAACTATGTGCAAGGGTACGCCGTGCTCTCAGGTATATGCCCGTGCCAGTGGGTCTGAAACAGCTCTGTCATTTCATCCAGCCTGAGCATCACTCTCCCCTCATTCCACTATTCAGCCTCATTTCAGAAAGGTCAGAAAAGGTCATTATGGAACCTACAAACACAGCTGGAGGGGAAAAGGGGGATGCTATAAAATGTTTAAGAAAATAAACAAGGCGAATTTGCATTTAGTGTGACTTTATGTTTATTTCTGATAATAAGAGCATATGGTTTGAAACCACAGGAAAACACGAAAGCACATGGATGAAACATACAAAATCTACTGGGAAAGTTTTGTAAGACTAAGCAGTAGAAAAATGATGGGAAAATTACAAAAGTTAGTAACTGACAGTGCAGCAGACAGAAGGGAAAGAGACAATGAAAATTAAATGGCTGGATGTAGAAAAAAGTGTGGAAATGCAAAATATTTTATACTTTAAAAAAGCAGTTAACATTTCCAGGCAGATAGTGTATTTTTTCACAAACAATACTTCACAACATCATAGTAGAACCACAGAGGTATAAACAAGCACAATATCAACATCACAATTCAGCAACTGTAAAACAAAAAGCAAAAGAAAGTGAAAAAGTCATCGGTTTTAGCATTACTGGGCACATCTAGCCAGACAGGCACTTTGCATCCATTTTTATGTCCAGAGTGGGAGCAGAAGGGCAATACAGAGATTGGAGAACATCTGAAATATGGCACATTTGTTGACTTTTTCCTTATACAACTACACCAATTTGGCCATTCATGCAGATTAAACCAGTTGAACTGTGTGAAATTTACCAAATGTTGTAGAAATTGAGTGGAGAAAGGAGCTATATTATCACTTCAGACTGTGAGGGAATTTTGGCTTTTTGGTACACTATGGTCAGAAAATGGCATTTGGTTATGTAAAACTCACACCCACGTGTTCACCAAAGAGTTTATACATCCAGACAGCAGAAATTTCAAAAGCAGACATTATCAACCCAGTCAAAGTCCTTCCTTCAATACCAGTTCCACCTGGCTTCTCTGAGGATTTCGTGACCCAATAAGGAAGAGACTGACCCACACTAAACAAGATTTGCTCTTAAACAGGCTGGCATATGCTGTTCCAGGGTTGACCTGCCTTGTTTCAAGGTATGACACACAAGCATGTACTTGATTATGACTGACTGGGCTTTGATGGAGCAACATAGGTGTTTGGAAGGGAGCAGAGTTCAGGTCAAGCTGTAGTTTAATGGTGGTGGGAAAATAAACACTACAGATGAGCTGCCTCTGGGGTTGCTGTCACATCTGGGCATAAAAGTGTAGTATGGGAAAGTAGGAGAGCCTCAGACCTAATAATGTGTTGATGGGAAAAACAAACCAATGATAGGTTCCTGACGAAAAGGAGCCAAAAGAAGTAGAGAATCTACAGGAACATGCCACATTAGAGCAAACTGAGTGAAAGCATTGTAGAGTCAGCCCCCTCCTCAGAAAATGAACAGAGCAAAAGAATGGATGGGTCACCAATGTTGTGTAAACATATTCAGTGCAGAAGTGAGAGGTAAATAATATGCCTGCTCGTATGTTCTGATAAGGACATCCCCACCTCCACCATCCTGCACAGTGCCTTACCACATCTTGACCCCACACCTGATTCCACCCCCAACCCCCCACCTCACTGCTGAGCACTGATGCGCTGGAGGCATGGTTCCACTGGTTCCTTGCTGGCCCCTCCAAAAACGTCAATGTCACGGTCCATCCACGGCACCACGTTGCCCAGCGTGACCTCGCTACAGCTGGCCAGGTCAGAGATCTCTGCAGGCGTCAGCACTCTATCCCACAGGTTGAACTGGGAAAGCTCCCCAACCAGGGCCTGAGAGGCATCAAAGCGCCCACCCAGAGTGTCCTTCAGTGGTTGGCATTGAGTTGGGGGAGGGAGGGCCACAGAAAAACAGAACAAACGGGTTAGGAAAAGAGCTGAAGAAATAAAGGCAGAACCAGAATTGGATGTGAAACGGAGAAGAACAGGTGTTACATGGATTTAGGACAGGACTGGGTTCAAAGAGAGGGTGCGGAGACAGTACTGAGATTCATCATGTTCCGTTTCCATAATGGAACTATAGCATTCCACCCATTTCTGTTTCTACTCTCAAAAAGTCCTCTTCAGACCCCCTAGTGCCTCCATGTCCTACATAATCTCAAACACACCCACACCCTCATGTAAATGTAGCTGATTACTCAAGAGTAATGGCTCATTTCTCATACTGAGTGACATTATGAATGTGAGCTCCAATAGTGTGCTGTACCATTTACATCCAAGAGAAGCACTCCACCCTCCACCTAAAACCACAGCACGTAGCTGCTCTCGGCTCACCTGCTCCTGCCCCAGTATGAGCACACCTCCGGGCCGGATGGGATGCCAGGCAGCCAGGCCTTCCCCTTCGCCCTTCAGCTTCCCACCCTGGTACGCCTGCCACACCCCATCTCGCAGACTCCAGCTTACGCATATGTGCTGCCACTTCCCTTGTGGCAGGGAAAGTGGTAACTGCGCCACCTACGAGTTGAAAGATAAATATCAGGCATATTGTTAAATAAATGCAGTGAATACAAGAAACTCAACACAACTCCATCACTCTAAAGTATCATGCAGCAAAATACTTATATTGTTGTAGAGTTAAAATTCACAGAATAACCAGTAAATCAAAAGTAAGTATAGCACAAATATCTGGTCATGAGTTACTGTATTTGTTCGTACTGACTACGAACACTGTATTTGTAGGTTACCAGTCATAAAAACACAATGACACCACATACAAGATTCATTGCTTTCAAATAGACAATGCATAGCATCAAGTGTTATTAGGTATCAGCTGTAGAAAAAGTGAAAAAGTGGCTCATAAAGATTTCAGAATTGAGAACACTAAAAGGTTGTCTGAAAACAAATAATATCTTTAAATGGGTCAGCAATGGTAATGATATCATGCACCCAATTTTTAAGGAGATGAACTCCCATAGGTATGCAATCAGATCACCATTTAAGGTTATAAATGGACACTTCATTTCAGATAGAAGTGAGTATTACAATGGCAAACAAAATCAACATCTTTTATGTTAATGAGTTAAAGTTCTATACTGATTTTGTTGTGTTTTTGTCATTGCAATTGATTTGAGTTGCACATTGATTTTTAATATTGCAAACAAAAGTCTCAAAAATAAATTCTGAAGGGCAATGTGCCTCTAGGTTTTAAGAGGCTCAATGCCACTGAGCATGGGGCACCAACACAGACTCTACCTTGTCATTGATCAGCAACTCAACCGGATTGTGTACGCCCTGGAGCAGCACCAGCTCATTGGGCTGGCCCACAACGGAGTAAGAGAAGGGAGTCCCGATGCCCGCCTCTGCAGCTCGAAGCCACAGACAAGCAGTGAAGGCGTACATCTCTGGAATGGGCTGCTTCACCATACCATACATGTAATTGGTGCGGACAGGGAAAGAAAGCTTGTAGCCCTCAGGATGGCTGTGTTCAGAGAGGCCTGAGAGAGAGAAGAGAGAGACAAAGAGAGAAAGAAAAAGACAAAGACAGACAATGGGATTAAGTGGGAGTTGGGGAGAGAGAGATAATAGCAGAAAGAGACAGAGAAAGGAAATAAAGAGAGACAAGGACAAAGATTAAATAGGAGAAACAGACAAGGAGAGAGAGACAGAAAGAGAAAGAGAGAGAGAGAGCATAAGAAGAGAATTGTGACGCCAAGCCAAAAGTCAACACCAGAGCCTGCTGTGTTACAAGAATTGAATTTGGACCCAAGGCGATACATGTTCAAATTTCACCAGAGTTGCTGCTGACCAATCAAAAGTATACATTACGACAGCATCGAAACAGATTCAAGAATGTCCATTGTCTCTAGTTTATAACCTATTTAGATAAAGGCATCAGTGTATAACTTAATAATGATGAGGGTAATGGAAGGTGGCAGAGGTCATCAGACAGTGGTCTGAGATTACTCCAGTTGAAGAGGAGGAGACAGTAGGATATTGACCTCTGCTCTTAGTTATTCAACTCCCTCCCACTTTTTAGTAATCCCCTCTAAATGGAGGCCCAGCTAAGTCAGCATCTGTTTATTGTATTGCATTGTGTCTTCCCAGTGCATCCCCTCTTCCTATCGCCACCCTCTACCTCCACCTCCACACCACACCACGCCCTCACTTTGCTCCAGCTCCACAATGCGGTGGTGCAGGGAGTTGAGGCCACTGTCGATCACATGTCGGCTGCTGTGCGTCTCCTTCCTCAGTGCTGCCCGCTCTTTTTCCAGCATCGCCAGCTTCCTTTCTAATTCGCCCTCCAGGTCCTCTACCCGTCCACGCACCACCTCAAACTCAGTGCTGGGGGCACCACTTGAAGATCGAGCAGGGCTTTTGTCTGCTGTGCGGTTGGGAAGTGTGGAGGGCCCTAACTCAGTCTGTGAGAGGAGAGGAACAGAAAATGAATGAAAAAGAAATTAATTTTACCTTTAACTGCAAGCCTGTGCATAATTTATTAAGGAATTTAATGGATATTCAGAGCAAGTATTAAGTTAACTTGGACAAACAAAAATATCTGGGTTTCTGAAAACTTGCCTCTGTAATCTTCTTCCTTTTTAAAAAAATAAAACCAAAACTGAATTTTATGTGTATTTGGTAATCCATGGAGATAACTTGCAGAAACGACCTAATGAAATCTACAGTATTGAAGTGTAGTGATTTGTTCTTTGTTCATATTTAAGATGTACCTTAGTGATAAGCACAATTTTTAGTTTTATCATAGAAAACGTTGTCAAACTCCCTCTCCCGCTTTCGTTCTCTCGCTCGCTCTCTCTCGCTCTCTCTCGCTCTCTCTCTCTGACGCACATACGCTGACTGCAGCAAATTACAACAACCATATTAGAGGACCAGCAGAGCATCCCCTTAGTGTACAAAAAGACTTAAAGCTTGATTTCAACGCTTCCTTTTAAATCTACCTTAATTATCAGAGCTCATCAGACCGCTTGAGCGATCTGCCCATTTTCGATATGTTTAAGCCATCTTCTCATTGTTTATTCGTGCATTTGCTCCCTGGAGACCGTTATTCGTGTTGGGATGCAGCCAGGCTGCAGGTTCATAATCTTCTCTGATAGCAACGAGATTGGGGGCAGGGGGATGCTATCACTAAAACTGTACAATTAAACTTCTTCCATGGCACGATGTGTCTGCAGACGTGGTCTCCAGTTTGGTGTTAACTGTCGTTATAAACCACCATTAGAATTTATTTCTAGATTTAAAAGGTGTGTTTTCGATTGCAAAAGATACTCTGGTTGACAGTTTTGTAACTGGAAAGATATGTTTAAATGCATTAATTAGTCTAATATTTTCCTCGGTGATGAAAATTAAGAAAAAGTTCGTAGTAACAGTACATTAATAATAACATAGTAACAAACTCGTAACATAACATAATAACATAACCTCAATTTACTATATACTCAAAACAAACTTGGGGGTATGTGAATGATAAGTAGTATTTTTGCATTCAAGATTTACGTTTTTGTCCAGTGCCAGTAAAATTTGCTTTACGTTAATATTTAAATATATATTACACAGACCTGAATAAAACCGTTTTTATCTCTTTGTAATACTGGTTTGTCTCTATTGCTTCCACCAAAACAGACATACTGAAAAACAATACATTGTGTAGAGAGAGAAAGGCTGACTAAACACCACTTCAGTCAATAGTGTTTAGGGCTATAATAATTTCAGCACATTCAGTTAACAGACCATTTTCAGCACCGTGGTACCTACGTGAAACCAAAATAATATCTGAGTTATCGGTAGTGAGCAGGGGAGTTTCTAGCTATTGAAAACATTAGCGGCTAAGTCAAGTTTGCCTGGGGCTTGTCTGTTGCTTTGCTATAAAACCCCTCCTTTTGAAGGCGAAAATATTCGGGGCTAGGTTTAAAATATTCGGGACTGAAGCGCCGAATGATCGGACCTATCAAAGCCATTGGTTGAGGTTTTAAAGTACTCGTACTTCTAATCAATGCAATGAAAGAGGCACGCATTTCTCACAAATAGCAAAAAACGTAGCCAGTTCTGTAACGTCCTGGAAAGGGACTAATAACCACTACGCACTCGATTTGCATGAAGTTGACGCTCAAGTGGGGTCAGTCGTTAATCTGTATGTTGTGTTAACATTGTAATTTACACATCAAACGACAGGTTAATATAAACAAAACGACTATGGGTTAAACTACAGGTGATACTCATCCGCGTCCATTATTACGAATGCTTTCACTGATAAATAATAACTGTAAACACATTGACTTTACAGAATTTCCGTTTCCATTTTTTTGCCTCACCTCTAATTTTTCGATGCGGTCTTTGAGCTGTAGAATTGCCCGCTCAAGCTCCTCTACTGCGCGAGCGGTTTGCAGCTGCTCTGCGGCCGAAGAATGAACGTCGTCTCCCGCCATGAGGCGTCGATTGCCTCCCCAAATTCCAACGCTTCTTTCCTGAAGGCTGCGTTCTTCCAGCCCGCTTTCGCATTCGGTAAGCTTTCCGGTAAGTTCCTGAATGGTTCGCTGGTCCATAAGGATCTGGGTTTTCTGCTGCTGAATGGTTTGCCGTAGCTGTTCAGCAGTATTAAGATAGTAACCCCAGTCCTCGTCTGCATACAGAGAGGGGTCTTCGGCTTGTTGCTGAAGTTTCCTTGATTTGCATTCTCCAACGGGCACGGGCGTGCAGATGAGACGGCTAAAACTAAACTGTTGTCCCCTTCCAGTTCCCACTCCGCCAGTGCTGCTTAATTCGTTCAAAGTTGGTACCTCCAGTCCAATTCCTAAGCCACCGCCTTCGGTAGATTCAGGACCATGGAGAGCGCCTAACGGGCCAGCGTGCGCCACAGGACCCGGAGAAAGGGACTGGTACACTGAATCCGGAGACAGCGACTGGTTGTCAGCTAGGGGCTGCGGTGCGGCTACCGTGGTCCCCGGGTAAACGCTGGCAATAATGCAAATGACCGCGCCGAGAAAGGCCAGCATCCCGGCGGCCAGCAAGACAGCGATGAACTTCAGGGTGGCGGAGAGGTCGGTCGATTGAGAAGAGAAATGGGATATATTTCATATAAAAGGATAATTTTAACCGGAACAGAGCAACTGCTCCGTTGCTGTAGAATTATAGGTCAGAGTTTAGAAGATTAACAACTCAAATCTTAAAGAAAAAACAAAGTAGATCCGACAGTGACGGCAGACTGTAGTAAATTCTAAATTTACCTGCAGTTTGAAAATATTATATGATGCGTCTTGTTCTATTGACAAACGTAGCGCTCCAAATAATTTATGCAAGCAAATGATAGCTGCTGCGTTATTTGTCAGCTTTTTTCGCTGGACATATCCATAAATAATGTTAATGCTGTGTCCGGTATCGTTTCCTTCCTGCTGTTCAGCTGAATGCCTTCTGCCTTCTTGTTGCTAAGCTCCGTCTGTAGTTACCGTAGGGACCACGAGAGGGGCGGGCAGAGAGAACGAAATGGAGAGTGAGTGTAAGTGAGAAAGAGAGAGCGAGAGACAGACAGATAGAGAGAGAGAGAGAGAGAGAGAGAGAGAGAGAGAGAGAGAGATGGATAGATAGATAGAATGCAAGGTGATACACAATGCAGGAAATAAACTATATTACATAATGGACGATTGACGTAGAGTTGGCAATATCATTTGAAAGTGAAACCGATATCGTATGAATGTATAGTGTAGTGTCTGCAAGAGTACAACGTACTCTTTGGGTGCGGCTCCAGTTGGCAATGATTGAACTCAAAGAGGTTGGTTGGATTGTGGTATATACACTGTTATTGAAATCATCTCTGTAGTTTTGTGAAGTTTGGCTCAAAGTGAACTTCAAACAGAAGAAAAACTGAATTTACAGATGAAACATACTTGAGGACAATATGAAGCATCCACCAAACACTAATCAAACCCAACACATTGTTTTGGAATGTAAAAAATATGTAACAAGTCTTCTCAGATAATTTGGGTATATTTTCTGTTTATGCAGAACAATCAGGTAATTTCTTGGAATTTGCACTGGTCACCTTCATTCCATCGCCAAGTCATTACGCACAACAAAGTTTCTATATGAGGAACAGGTAATGACTTTCATGAAGATCTATTGTATTACCCTGCTTGCCTACTCCCCTGATCCACTATAACAACATCACCAGGGGGCATCAGCTGCCTGTATGTTACTGTTTTCCACACTGTAGCACTTTGGATTCATGACGTGCATCTAAGAACCCATAAATACAGTTTACAGTGTCTCCCTGACACAACCCGTAGCATTCCTCCTGCACTTATACCTCAGTGACTGTCATTCCTTCTGCTGTGGCTACGATATTACAACCTCTTTCCTTAATTCATCCCTTTTATTGTGAGGTGCTAGATAGTCACACCTCACCACTAAAACTTAGAGGAAGCTCAGACACTTCGGATGAAAGAGAAACTTATTTTTGTATCTTATGTAAGTTTTGTTACTAGGTAGCCTCTTTTGTAGTTACAGAGTAAAGAAAAAAAATGTTAAATTGCATCCATTTATTACCCAAAGTGACACAAATTAGGATTAAAAAACCTTAGCCATTAAGGTAGATGACATCCAGCCCTATTCTGTGTGTATATGTGTGTGCATACATACCGTTAAATCTGTCCACTACTTTGAGCAAGTGAGCAGGTGCACCTGAGTTTGTTGACTTTTGTGCATATTTTTCTTTGTAAATCTGCACAAAGACAGATATACAAGTGTCATTTGTGCACAAGGACATAAATGTCATGCAAACCTCTTACTAGGGATTTTAAGATCATTTTTATAGTCTGAATGGGTGGGGGCCACACTAGCACAGAACTGTACATTTTAGCCTTCTTAATAATGTACAATTTATTTCCATGATGTGATATTAAATACATTTATTTCTGTGAAAATATGATGCTGTCATTGAGCTCCATACTACTGTTCTGAGAGAAAGAGAGTTCTGAGATAATCTTGCCAATCTTGCACTCACATCCATAAACTATTTTAGTATCTAAAAAAAGAAATGGGGAGAGAGAGAGAGAGAGAGAGAGAGAGAGAGAGAGAGAGAGAGAGAGAGAGAGAGAATGTTAACTGTGCTGATTGCTGAGCTTTCTCAGAACTGAAAACTGTTTTACACAGGATTTGATTTCTTTGATAAAGACACAGCAGGTTTGTTATGACAATGACACTTCATATATGGTCTTCCTTTCTGTTACTAATGCCTTGCATAGCCTGTCAGGAAGCTGGTTTATGATGCCACAGTGTAGCCTATATCCAATCAGTGCCATTTTTGTTCACAGTCTGTGGGGGTTTGGTATTGGGGGGAGAACAAACTGGGGCAACATGCAGATTAGTTGTAGCTATGTGGAGACAGCAAATGACGATAGGGGGTATTAAAGCTCACAATCAGGATGGGACCATGACAGGACTATCCAGAAAAGCCTGAAGACACCAGTTGGAAGGCACAAACTTAAAGAGAAACATAAAGAGAAACATGCATTTTCTTGACATTTTATATGGATCACCCCCTCCCAGGTCTGAGTTATCTATTAGCCCAAGTAGGCTGAAGCTTAGGGGCCAGGAGGTCAGGCAAACTTTTATTTATTTATAAACATTATCTAGTCATAATGGTGCCCTACAAACCCTCTTAATTTAGTTTCTCCCACAAAGAATGAAAAGAGGTTGTAAGACACATCCCTGCAACACAGCAATGGCACTTGAACAGTTTGTTCTTCTATAACTTCACTGCGCCTGCCTCCTCCCCAACACAAAATGTTTGTCAGAAATGCAAGATGCATAAGGGACATAACTACCATTTCTTAGGAGCTTCTGCTGGAATGTGGAGGCAGAAATAAACAGGAAAGTACAAATGTGAAGATCAAACTCAGCCTCCCTCACAATTCACAGCCCTCCTTGTGTGTTTCGAATGGAGCATGAGTGCACTGCTTAATGTGCAAAGATAGACTGATGGACTGAGCAATATAAAGGTTTAATACAGTCAGCCTTGAAAGAGCACACATCATACAACTGTGACATTTGGGTCACATTTAATTAGTGAGCTGAAATGTTGCACGGTTTCTTCTGCTGGCTGTTCATTATTATAAATGGCTGTGTGGTCTCTAATTTAGAGACATACTGTATATAGTCTCTGTATGCTACAGGTATTTTTGATAAATACTCAGAGGCCAATATACACTAAAGAATTTATCATACCTCTCATCATACAAAGACAAATGTATTTTTACATAGCTGTCATAAAAAGTGTTTTTTTTTTTTTTGGTTTGACAACACAATTATGCTCATATTCAAAACGAATGTTAGATAGTGCCACCTAGTGATCACACACAAAATCGCGACTAACTTAAGCGTCTAAACACGTGTCTAAATAATAGTATCGATGAACTGGACCCACGACTTCTCTGCAGTGCACAGATCCATAACCACACGTTGAAAGAGACGTGCCTTTGACATTTATTTTATTTAAATACATATATTATTAACACAAACACGTGACGATGCATCAGGATTTAAAAACATGCTCCTTACACAAAACTAATTTCACCTGGAGTCGGCGTATTCACTGTGCTGACAGCAGATATCAGCTAGACATAGCATACTGCATCTTACCAAAACTCCGTTACCTAAGCGACATATAACTCCGCCTACAACGGCAACTCCTACAAGCGTTGGAAAGCGCAAGGGTAAGTCACACTGCAACGAATTTTCCAAAGCTCCACGCCGACACTGCCCCCTAGTGTTTACTTCACATTAGAACAGCTCTCCCATGGAAAAAAAATGTCAATTCCGCACCTGTGTTTGCAGGAGGTCATCCAAATAATATTCCATTTAATATAATGAAAACTCTACACTTGTGGTTATATTAATCAATTATCAAATCTTGAAAAGTGTGCGGTTTTTGTTACTTTGTGTACATATCCGATCCAGTGGTAAAAATGGCTAATTCGCATAATTACGCGCCTCTTGCTATCCCGAAAAAAAAAATCATGAACCTGACTCACCAGCTGAAGGCAACACAGATTGCCACTGTCTTGGTACGTTAGCTGTCTGAGTAACTGCCTCCTTCTGGAAGGCTACAGAGTAAGGCAGATGTGCTAAACCAGTTGGGCACCTACAGACTGCAAGTCACAAGCAGAGGGGGGAGGCTTCACTCCTCCAATCTCCAAAATAAACCAAGGTCACCATAAAATGAGGACAGATTGACAGGGGATTTCATTTTGGTAGAGCAATCGACAACAACCACCCACCAGCTACAAATGGGTTTGACTCAGAAATTAAAACCACCACCAGATGGAAAGAGCACAAGGCATTGGAAATTATAAAAAAAATAAAATAAAATAAAAAAAAAAAAACCCATAAAATTATTATAGAAAACTTCACCCATCTAAAGCATATATAGACTTAGAAAGTCCACAATGTTATTAAATGCAACAGAGAAACCCATACGCTACCAGAAAGTAGCCGCTGGAGGGAAGAGGCTGAAAAATTTGGCAACATTAAGAAGGGCAGTCTTGTTTATAGAGAATTTCCATATTGCATTTTAAGAGTGGAGACCATGTGGACTCCTGCTTATGATCTGGAGATGTTGAAATCCATCCTTCAGTTTTATCTAATTGATTTTAATGATAATGTAACCAAAGGGCAAACAACTCTACCAAGTTAGTTCATTTAAAATAAAGTACATAAGCATAATCATATAATAATTTTTACGCATACTATGTATCCACACACTCTTAATGTCCAACTACACCACCATCAGATTTAAACTGAGAATGACCTTTTACTAAATGTAGGACACACTGTCTTTGCTTCCAACAGCAGTGCTTGTCAGGTCTAAGTGCTGTGCATTTGAGAAGCGCAGGTCTGAGAAGACAGGTCAAGGCATCCCAAAAAATATTTTGAAAGAGAGAGAGAGCCCAGCCTAAACTTGGACCTTGCTAAGACAAAAGACATCTTTGTAAGCCACAAAATTGTGCTGTTGTTGGGTGCAAAAGCTCAGGTCTTAGCACAACCCCAAATGCATTGCATGCCAATACTGAGGGGTGGGCTTGTACAACACACAAGCTGCACTCAGCCTCTACTGAAGAGGTGAATGACCAGAGGCAAGGTGAAACTCTGGAGTCATTAACCAGCTCCTACTTCATGTTCGTGCAAGTTTTATGGCAACTGAAACAAAACAGAAGGGTACACACACTCTGACACGCGCGCACACTTTCCACTCTGCAAAACAAACTACATTAGGCTGCCCGATTTCTACGTACTTAATGAAACTTCACATGTTCAAATTTAACATACTGTGCCATATAGCTTAATTATGCTAAAGGAATGAAAACAATTGGAGGAAGAAAGAAAAAAAAAAAAAACTCAGCAGCGTCATCAGCAGCAACACTGGACACATGAGCAGTACTAAAACTGAAACAAGTCATGCAATCCGAGGCACCTATGGGAGCACGGGTTTGCCGATACGCATTCCTGCAGCACTCCCAGGCAGCCGGTCCTCCCAGGCACAAGACGCACAGCTTCTTATAGGGTTACCAGAGTTAAATTATACAAGTACAGAAACATAAGGTTTCACCTTAAGGATTTACGGATGAAAGTTCATAGCATATGCAAACAATCTGTTTAGGAGCATGACAAGTATCACACACTGTACAGTCCAGAAGGATATGTACAGTGGGAGGGCCAGTTTTAAGTCTTGCAGGACAACAGAAAAAGGAGAGAACCGCTTAGGAGACGGTCATCTCAGTGTAAACATCGTGCACAAATATAAATATGCATTTATACACGCTAGAGTGTGTGCGTGCACACGTGTGCATGCATGCATGTCTGTGCGGGTTTGTATGTGGGTAAAGCAGACACTACCGTTGTGTCTGAGACATCAAACCGAAAAGCGCAGGCTAATTTATGAAGCAAGACATCACTCTGACACTTCTCTTTTTCACTCACTCAATCACTCACACACACACACACACACACACACACACAAGTGTGGAGAACATGTGCTAATCTTTGCTGTGCAGCCATGTGCACACCGAACTTCATAAGGGACATTACAAGTTTCTAAGCACCGCACGGGAAAGAAACGTGCACACAGCCTCTACTGTGCAGGTAAGAATGTGGTGCACTGGGAACGGAGTCCTGTATACAAGCCTACTGCATATAGAGACAACCATTAAAATATATGTGCGTGTATATATAATGTGTGTGTATATGTGTGTGTGTGTATATATGCATATAATTAATTACAGTACTTCTGCTTAATCAGCTTATAAAGGCCGGATTAAGATGGGCAAAAATAGGGTTTTAAGAACGGAAGGCTTAGGTACTAGTAGGTTCCCGCTCCCCTCAAGTTTATGGCTTCTGCTGGGGGGCTGATGGAGCAGGTGAGGGAGGGGCTGTAGCTGCAGATGAGGGAGACACAGGATCAGACTTGTCAAGATCTGGTGGGCGGCAAAACTCCTTGATGGTGACCGTCAGGAGGTTTGTGGTCACGTCTGTAACGACCACATCAGCACAGCATGGGGCCATTTCAGGGTGCCAGTCAGGGTCCCCCTCAAGGCGGGCCCTAGGAGCCTCTGGAGATAGCAGAGGGGGACTGCCATCAGGGTCCGGGCATGCAGCACCATGGGAGGAAGGGCCTGAAGGGGCCTTCTTTGGGCGCCGCCGGCGGTGTGGCCGACCACGGGGCCTGCGCTTGCTCGGTTGAGGTGCAGACAAATCCGTAGCTGCCTCGTCCTCCTCAGTCGATGATAAGGAAGAAGAGGGGGAAGGAGAGGGACAGGAGGAGAGGAAGGGTGCGGGACAAGCCTCAGAGCTCTGCTGCAGGCCTGCAGGCTCTTCCATCACAGACGGCGCTTGGGGGCTCAGTTTGGGAGGGGAGGTTGAAGCAGTTGATGCTGAAGGGGGCTGAGGGTGTCCCTGAAGGGAGCTAGGAGAAGGAGGAGTGCTTTCTTGGCCACCAGAACTGGAAGGTGAGGGAGGTGCCTGGTACTGGGATGATGGCGCCTCTGATGCATTTCCTGGGGTTTCTGCAGCTGCACTCAGGCCAGAGGAAACAGGATCATTACTTCCAGCTCCCCTCTTACCCCCAGTAGCAGACCCTACACCAGTGTGAGGCTGGCTAATTACAGGGCTGACTTGCTGAAGCCCAAATGGTTTTCCATACATGGGCAACCCAGGCAATCTCAAAGGGGGCTGGAGACCTCTGTAGGAGACCTCATTAAGCCGTTTACCGATGATGCGGTTCCGGGATGGGATGTTAGTGCGCCCTTTATGAGGAGTCTGCTGAGTCATTTTGTCAATGACCTTGAGGTTTAGAATAATACGGCCCCGTTTGGCCTCACGAGGCTTGACTTTGCGGTTGAGGATACGTACAGTCTCTGAGAAAGGGGAGACCGGAGGACGGGATGGGAATGATGTACCAGAAGAAGAAGGCCCTGTCGGCGGGGCCAGTGGGTCAGGGCGAACCAAGGGGCGGCGGGACATGCGATGGCAGCGGCGGATATCTTTCTTCAGTTTGTGAGAGGCTGCTCCAGAGTGGAGCTTAGGAGTTGGGGCTAATGAAGAGGAGGAGGAGGAAGATGATGATGAAGACAAGGAGGTGCCTGAAGAAGTGGAGGGTCTAGAAGAACTGGAAGGATGGTGGAGACGAACATCTAGTCCTCTGGCTGAAGCTCGGGTATCTGCTGCCTGGGCACGAGCCTGGAGGCAAAACAAGGTAGAGACAGCAGAAGAACACACAGAGGGCACAGCACAGACAAGGTGAGGGAAAGACAACAGACAAACACACAGAGGGTGCAACACAAATGGAAGAATTGTCAGGGAAAAAAAATTAAAATCAGAAAGAAAACATAAAAAGAATGTGAGGAACAGAAAAGAAAATTTATGTCATCATAAATAAATGATGACAGATGAGTACATCAGAGAGAGAGAGAGACATGGGGATATTAGATTTAGTAAGAAAAATTAGGAATGGAAGATTATAGGGCAAGACTTCTATCTTTAAAATTAAACTACTTCATTAAACATAAACTAACATGACTCAGAAAGAAAAACTGGTAGATATGTAAGAGGATTCCATCTATGATGTGGCCAGACAGGTCTGCAAAATTCTGTACAAACAGTCCAAAACTCTGCATAAGCGACACTCATTATCCCCTTCACCGTTTTCAAACATTTAATACTTATTACTTTCAGAATAAATTAAATTAAACCTCAAAAATACCATGAAAAGGGTTAAAAATTGCAAAATGTTACCTTAAGGACAAAATTTTTGGGTTTGGGTCCTCTTTTTTTGGGTCCATAAAGTTCCCTCTCCCTTTCTCTGAAAAACAGAGGACAAAAGTGTACCCTTGCAGTGGATGTGATGCACAGCACTAGCTCCTCAATGGAAAAAGCAAAGGAAATTCATTACTTACCAACTGTACTAACAATTAAACCCCACAGGAGAAGTTAAGGTTAATGATGTTCTCTAATTTATAATTAGTCATTAAATACATTGATGCATCATGAAGAAACCAGATCATCCACACCCTACTGATAAAGCCGCTTTGTATTTGTATGATCTTGACAAGGATTTGGGAAGGGAAAAAAAGAAAAAGAAATTAAAATAATAGTTTAAAAGTTTGTCATAAAACAACAAGCAGAAAGACTCTACAATACCTCCACACACTAAATTTCTTGTGGGAAAAATAGCAGAATAACTGTCTTGTGTACATTTGAAACTTTGGTCGTGACTAACCCATGTTCAATGAAAAAACCGTTTTAGCATGCTTTTACCCAGAAATTAGCACAAGAAGTAACTGAAAATATCTAAAGAAAGACGACACTATGCTCGCCAAAGAACATGGCAGAAAACATCTGAATAGACCATGTCATTGTGACATGATAGAATGACATCAGCCAAATAATGGATTTAAGATTTTTCACAAAGCTTTTCCCAGGCAACACAGATATTAAATTCGTACTATGAGAATGAGTGGTACACAATATAAAATCTCACTTCTGTTCAAATCCTGCTATGAGACGTTCATCCAAAATGTTTTCTTCGGGTTCCCATGTGCTGTTTCTACAATTAAAACATATTTATACAAAACAAATTAAATACACGCGTTACTACTGTCTTAATTCACACATATACTTACATGGAAACCATGTAAAATGTTACATATATTTACATGAGAGTACTTAATAAGACCAGATAAACAGCATTACGCGTACGTCGCAGTACTCACGGAGCGCCTAGGACATGCTTTTAATCAATCTTAAAGGAAAATGTTTAGTACAATGACAAAACTTACTTGATTGCCCATCCTTTCCATTTAACTAGATATTCAATGCGGCCCTGAAATAGAAACGCACTTCGGTGAGCACAGGTGCTGCACTGTTGTAATACAATGTAAACCTCCGTTCACCCACTATGCAGACCGACACATGATCACTGGCGGTCGGCGTATGTAGCGGTATCTGACACAACAACTTTTCAGTAGTAAGCAAACTGGTGTTTCGGCTGTAATCAAACCGACCTATTAACAAGTATATTTTCCCTTTAAATCAGTTGCTTGAGCTATAATGTGCTGTTGTAATAGCGTAGACATAGTATAGGCAAAGTAATAATGACCGTAAAGTTAACCAATGCACTTGCAGTCAATGCTTTCTTCCGTTGATGTGATCGTCCTTTGCTGCCCTCTTTTCCCTGTATCCAAAAGCTTACATACGATGCACCTACCAGATGCGCGCCTATAAGATATACCCATGTCACTTTCCACGCAGGCCCCATTTTCCTCAACACATCACTTCCCACGCCCCCTATTCCACTGCTGGAAAATAATAGTGTAATTCAGCCCTGGTCGCATCAGGCCTTTCAAATCCCTTAAACGACGTTCCACTTTACTGTCGGACTGCTTTTATCGAAGCGTGTCACAGCGACGACCCAAAGGTGCTCCAACAACAGATAAAGAGGCATTCACCTTTCGGACGCGGCGTTTCATTATGGATTCCGCGGCGAAAATGCGATCTCCGACCGCCGATAGCTCCATGTTTTTTCTTCTTCTTCTTGGGTATAATGGCGGGTTCCGAACACAGAGCGGACATATCGCCCTCTACCGATTTTTTCAAAAGCTAAAAATAAATACATAAAAGTTATTTAAAACACAAGTAAAATTCGAAGAACATCCAGGCTTTAAAAAGCGCTACCAAAATACTTAACAATGATCATAGTTCGGATACACACATCACATCGTGAAATAGAAACCAGTGGCTTCAATATATAGACGTGGCCATTGGAAAATAGATTTAAAAATCATTAAACATGCTTTAAAGTAACCCAGAATATTACTTCAAACAAGGGAGAGCAAATATTCAGTTGTTTGGTTGGCTTTTACTCAAAACAACTTGCAATTTATCCCATTTCTTAGGGTTACCAGACGTCCGGCAAAAGGAGGACATGTCCTCCTCTTTGCCGTCGTGTCCTCTGTCCGGCAGGTGCTGACGTAAAATGTGAAAATGTCCCGCTTTCTCGCTTTTATCACTCACTGACATTCCCGGGCACAGTGCCAACGTTGAAAGACCGTTTTCGCTGATCAATGCACAGTGGACAAAAGAGAGAAATAAACTCTGTTGACTCTGTAAGAAGAATTCTTCTCACAAAGTGCAATCTTAAGAAACTCTTGCAAGGAATTCCACGCGTATTGTAGTAAAACTACGTCAAAATTATCATGTACAGAGGACGTCAATACTGATTTGTCTCTTTTATTTTTCTGCGACCAAAAAGAATAACGAACACAAAACACCACACACTATATCTACTCTCATTCAAACCTAACTGACATAACTGTCACTTTCAAAAACAACTTAGGTACAGTCGTTCTCAGCCACAAACCAATACTAATAATACCACACTAATAATAATACCAATAACAATTTCAAACTAAACATTTTCTCAACATCCTCCCCCCCAAGAAGAACTGTTCCTCCATTTAAACTTCAAACGGATACAGGAGCTGAACTGGTCATCTTAATATCGTCCCATTTGGAGTGCGCACAGCACAGGATCTAACTAGTCCATCTCTTCCTGGAAACAGTTCTGTAATCAGTCCTGTCTTCCACGTCAAACGCGGCATCCTGTCATCTCCAATGAGAACCAGGTCTCCCTCTTTCAGCAGAGTAGGATGTGGAGTTTCACGAATGTGGGCAGATCTGAGGTCCAGCAGATACTCTCTCCTCCATCTAGTCCAGAACTCATTGATGAGTCGGTGTCGGTATTTCCACCTCCGGGTCAGCTCTTCTCTATTGGCATTGGTTGTATGACTGGCAGTAGAGAAGTGCTTTGGTGGTAAGGAGGTGAGTCGTTTTCCTACTAGAAAATGAGCTGGCGTCAGAGGTTGTGGTTCTTGTATGTCATTGTACACAAAGGTCAGTGGTCTTGAGTTGATTGTCGCCTCTATTTCTGACAATAGAGAGGTCAACTCTTCAAAATTCAATGAAGCTCTCCCTAAGACTCTTTTCAGACACCCTTTCACTGAGCGAACTAGTCTTTCCCAGAAACCTCCCCACCAAGCCGAAAAATTTTGACGTGATGGCCAAATTCCTCCTACACATTTGAAATCAGCAGGTCAAAATTGTATGAATTCACCTTTAAAAGTACACTCATCTGTCAATTTTTAAAAAAATGCATACCTGTGAATTACCAGCATGTGTTTTATTTATTTATTTCCGTCGCTATTTTACCATTCACATAGCACCGTAATCGATCATCTATGTCGCCTATAGGGAGTGCCAGCCTTGCATACTGGAATGACTGTTGAACTGGAATGTTGTCTAAGATGTTGTCAGGTTAAACCTGTTTAGCCTAGGTACTAGTGAAAATACTCTAATACCATGGTTTTGTTTTTTTTTTCTTCTTCTTCAGAACACAACAAAAGCCTATACACAAAAAAACAGAAAGTGAAAAAGATCACAAGTTCTACATTCCAAAAAGTCTACCTAATACAAATTCAACTCAGTGAACCAGCGACTAAGGTAAGATGCTAATTAAGATATAAATTAGATTATATAAATATAATCCATATAATCCTTCACGTCCGTGAAGCCCCAGACAAACCAGTGGTAATAGAAGGCCAGCCCCAGGAAACTGCGCAGTTCCACTGTAGACCGTGAGGCCGGCCAGGACTCCACTGTCCTCACCTTGTCCGGGTCGGTGGCGATGCCCTCTCCGCTGACGACGTGGCCCAAAAACGTCACTGCCCGCTTCAGGAGAGTGCACTTAGCAGGGTCCAGCTGCAGGTTCGCCCTCCTCATTGCCTCAAAGATGCTGCGCAGGTTAGCTGCTGCGCCGTCAAAGTTGGAGGCCTGGACGAGTAAATCGTCCAGCTAGACGATGCAGCTGCCTTCTGGGATCCCTGCCAGCACCCTCTCCATCAACCGCTCAAAGGTGGCGGGGGGCGTTGCACAGTCCTAATGGGAGAACGCGAAAGTGCCACAGTCATCTGCCCAGGGTGAATGCTGTCTTCTCCCGCGCCTCTGGGGCCAGCTCCACCTGCCAGTAGCCGCTCCTCAGGTCCAGCGAGCTGAACCAGCTGGAGCCTGAAAGCGAGTCCAGCGCGTCATCGATACGTGGTAGGGGGTAGGAGTCCTGTCTCGTCACTGCGTTGAGCCTCCGGTAGTCCACACAGAACCTCCACGAGCCATCCTCCTTCCTGGCTAGGACCACAGGGGTAGGAGTGTGAGTGAGGGTTGTGACCGGATTTGGGTTAGAAGAGTCTCTCTGAAGTGAGAACACCTACAGACTGGGATATCACTCCCCTAATACTCTCTGCTGGTGATGCACGGGAGTCATTGGCAGGCTGTGGAGACAACCCTTGTCAGAGATGGCGGCGGTTCTGCCACAGCACTGCTCCTTGCTGTGTGTTGATGAGATAAGATCTCGGGGTAATGCTGTCCTCAGAAACCACTGCTAGTGTCCCCCAAGTCTTTTCCTGGTCCAGCTTAGTGAGGACTGGATCTCCTAGTTGTAGAGAAGGAAGAGGTCTTGCACCATGGCAATGGTTGTAATAGAAAGCTTGTTTGGCCTTCTCACTAGGATCCTTTTGTTTAACAGTCCTTTTTTTCGGCCATTTAGGATGAAGACTTTTCTCCAGTGTAGGGAGAGTCGTCATGATCTTTCTCCCCATAAGAAGTTCTGTTGGACTGACTCCTGTAATGGCACAGGGAGTTGACCTATAGCACATGAGGGCTAATAGATTTCTGAATTACTTGACTGCTGGTTGTGGATGGCAGATGTAGTATCTCCAGGAATCGTGAGTAGTAATCTGACACTACAAGGTAGTTGTTCCTGTTGTGCTCACATAGGTCAACAGCTATTCTTTTTCAGGGACGATCAGGCAGAGGTCTGGAAATGAACGGCTTGGCAGGTGTGGCATAGCATCACAGTGTGTTTTAGCTCCACAGACAGCCCCTGCCACCACACTGATGATTTTGCCTTGCACTTGGTAAGTCCTTGGTGTCCATTGTGTATTTTCTTTAGCACGTCTGCTCTCAGCGACTTTGGTGTGACAGCCTTGTATGACCAAGCCATCAGCCTCTGATAGCTCGTTTTTCACCTTCATGTGTGCTCTGATGTTCAGTGGCATATTGTCACTGTATTCAGGCCAACCTTCCCTTATGTATGTGATGACAGCCTGTAGTTCATGTCAGCTACTGTGGCTGCTTTGATGCTCTCCATATGGCTTGGAGATGCTGGGATACCCTGTATCACTGCGGCACAGTGATAACATTCCATCTCACTGTGTGTGTCAGTCTCTTCCTTTGTATGGGTCTGTGGGCTCTACCCTCTACATACGGATTTACCTTTGACTTCATTAAATAAATAATTCTAAGTCCATGTCTTGTTAAAAACTCTACATTCTGCATCAACCTTTCTTTTTTTAACAGGACCTGACATTTTTGAGGGCTAACAGCCAACTAGCATCTCTCATAAACGGTTGTTCACCAGCAGCTTGCTTATGCTGGCAGGGAAGTGCACGGGCTGAAACGTGCGTAAATTGAAGAGGAAAAAAAAAAAGCTGTCACCTTCAAAATAAAAGCAGCGAAGTTGCGTAAAGTTCGCTATTTTTGTTCAATGTCTAATTTCCCCAATGACTTATCACGTGACGGTCAGGGACAGGCAAAGGGCCGGATGTGGCCCGCGGGACGTGCGATGCCCACGTCTGCTGTAAGGAGTGTGAAACTATCCTGTGAAACTATCCTGTTTTTCACACAGCAGAATCTGGTAAGACTAACTTCATTTGCTTTAGGATTAGCAACGAAACATTCAGTAACTCCTGAAACTGTGAACTGAACATTATCCTGCAGGTGGCTTATTTTGTCATTAGACGTCAGTATTTTTCCAGTGTAAATGTGCCCAATAACACATGTCAGTTCACAGGTATGCATGATTTTTGATGAGTTGCAAAAAACAAGTTTTTCTAAATGATTTTAACTTGCTGATTTTTAAAATGATATCTCTATAACGTAGGGTTTGCCTGATATTTTATGAAATTCAGTGATGCTTACTTATCGGTAAATTCGGAATTCCAGTGGTCTGGCATAAGCCCAAAAATCATGTTGATGACTGCTGCTTTTGCATGGTAAATACTAGTGGGTACAATGCAAAGAATAAAAAGGAAATATTTTATCTGAATTTGCCTTACACATTGAGTACGGTACCTCACGATGACAACATTCCTGTATATTACTGTAATGTCAGTGCATTGTTTCAGTGCTGCTGTTCGATCATCTGATCCCAATTACATATCCCAGCAGCATCCTGTAAATAGTTGTGTATGTCACCATCAGTGTGTATACGAGTGAAAATGCATACCATCTACACCCCCCCGGTATGCCAGCATGAGTGTGTTTCAGGTGATTGGTGTGCATGTTGTCCTTAATAGATTTTTTTTGGCAATAATAAATAGTTAAAAGTGACCTTTTTATACTCCAAATGGCTAAAAAAAAGGCTCGAAAAAGGAAAGTGATCTAAAACGTGGAGCACTAAAAGGCATGCTCCATGAAAACCTTCCACACCCACGAGACGTGTACTCAACCAGTAGTGCACCACTTACCTTTCCAGGTGAAATAGTGTCACCCTAACTGATGGAACCTACACATCAAGGAGGCCCTTCTACGATGATCGAATACACCCACAAAGGGGTCATGCATTCAGGTGTGAGAGACACTCTTGTGCAGGTGAGAGGAAAATACTGGATTTCCCGTGCCAGACAGTTGGTGAAAAAATGTATTGTAAAAGATTCCGGGTAAAAGCAGCTCAGCAGACAACTGCACCCCTGCCCAGAGACAGAGTCACTGAATCACCCCCATTTGAAGTCACTGGAGCGGACTTCGCAGGCCCTCTGTTTGTAAAGCCAAAAACACTGGGGAGAAGGCCTATATAGCACTATTCACATGTGCTGTGACACGTGCTGTGCACCTGGAGCTGGTGTCCAGCCTATCAACAGAAGGCTTCCTCCTATCATTCAAACGATTCATATCCAGGAGAGGTTTATGTAGAATCATCTATTCAGACAATGCCCAGACTTTCAAACAAGCTGATCAAGATCTTAAAGATCATTTTATAGGTCAATCAGAGGTCACTCAGCCCCCCACTTTTTCCGAATTGTACGAAACCGGTCGCGTTCGTTTGTGCTGGTTTGTGCCATTAAAATTGTCGTTTGCGCTGCTTTTGTTTTTAAGTTACAACAAGTTGAATGTCCAGACGATGACGTCACTCAGCCCCCCAGTTGCTCCAAATGGAACTAAACCAGTCGCGTTCGTTTGTGCTGCTTTAGTTTTTAAGTTATTAAAGATTATTATGTAGGTCCTCTGTGGTCACTAACCCCCCCCCCCCCCCCCCTTTATGTATTATATAGATTTAGTTAGTCATTCATTCATGGCAAGGATTTATGTATTTATTTGATTGTTTGCTTATTTATGTCAGATATTTGTTTTAAAGCCACCTTTCGTCGTCCATTGTTACTGCTTTACAGCGATCCTTTAGGTATGTACATGAATTATTGCTGTTGTTATTATTGTGTTTTCCCACTGTGTGGCGCTGTGCAAACCTGAAGCCCTAAGACTGCCCTGGCCGCTCTAGCTCTGTAGTACCACAACAGGAAGTTAATGGATATGTAGACACAGCACGCTAAGTCAGCTCTCACATTGCCTCTAGTGGTATGGACCTGTGTTTGAAATAAATTTAAGTAAAAGGGGTTTTCGGGAAATAGAGATGTGGAACTTGTACTGTATACGATAGAATAACGTGACTTGATATCGTGAAGTATGCAGTTCATTTTAGCGATCAGCTAGTCAATATGATAAACGTAAAGGAAAAGTCTAGAAACTTGGACGGATAGCTAACTAAATAAGCTGGGTCAGTTTTCGCAGGTCAAAGGGACAGTCGTTGGTTTATCATTGTTACTGTATTTACAGTTAGCGAGGGAGTTTACTTCTAAATTTTTAAACATAGTACAGTTACCAAACCAGCTGATTAATATTGATAGCTGGTTATAATTGGAGTGGTAGCCATTTAGTCTTGCTAGTGGAATATTTAAATTGTTCACATTTCTGACATCTGAACAAATAACTTGTCAGTGACATAAGTAAGTATTTTAGCTAGCTAGCTAACTGAGTAATACGTGGATATGATGAAGAGCCTTCCTTATTTCTGCCGTGGTGAAGTCGTCCAGGGATTTGGAAGGGGAAGTAAAGAGCTGGGAATACCTACAGGTAAGTGATATTCTAACAAACTAAAGTAATGTAAGGAAAGGTTTCTTCCTAGGTAGTTACAGTTATTCGTTAAACGATTTGTGATGTAAAGTAACGTGTCGTCTTAGCTGTGTCCCACAAGGGAAGCTGCTTTGTCACTGTGAGTCAGCTTGGCCCTTGGAGCTTGCTGTGAAGCACACAGTATCAGACGCATAGCCGGGTCCAAGCACTTAGGTCAGGGGTGTCCTGGAGGGCCGCAGTGGGTGCAGGTTTGTCTTCCAACCAGTTCATTTGTTTTAATTTGAAAACTGTCTCAATGAAATGTAAATTACATCCTTGCTTCTCTGTATTCTTCCTGATCATTTGCGTCTGTCTGCAATTAGTTGTCTTAATCATTTGAGTGAAAATAAGTTACAAAAAAGAAAGTTAAATATGAATCTCTTTTGCTTTCAGATCTGTAACAAATATATAAATCACACATTACAGTGTTGCTCTAACCGCAGAATCAGAGTAAAAATTGTCTGGGTAATTTAGTATGGTGTTTTGTTCAAACTAGGAATAATTATTTGCATTCAAATTTTAATAATAAATGAACAGCAGAAAATCAGCCATTGACAAACAATGTTTAATCAGGAGCAGTGACTGAAGGACTTTAGTGATCATTAACAACAAATTGATTAAAAAATCTAAGTTATATCATAATTTTTAAAAAATGCAAAGAAGCAACATCAGCAAGTCCTTGTCATGCTTTTTAAATTCTTTTTAAAAATGAATAAAGCTTGTTCAGAATTTCTGGATTAACATAATTATATATAACACTTAAACAAAAAAGTCTAATGGTTAATAGGCATTAAGGTTCAATTAACAGCTGAAATTGGCTGAAACAAAAACCTGCACCCACTGCGGCCCTCTAGGACTGTGATTGGACACCCCTGACTTAGATGTTCCACAACGCTATTGCTCCAGATCACAATATTAACTTTGATCGTACGTTTGTCTGTTTATCTATCTATCTATCTCTGTCTGTCTGTCTGTCTATCCTGTCTTCATGCCACAAGTCCCTTGCCGCCCCTCCCCGCCAAGAGATGAAGAATTTTAGCCTCAGGCATGTCTAGTGGGCATTTTCGTCATGCTGACTGGTCGGCTGGTCGATTGCTAGGCTGCTCGGTTTAGTGACCTGTTGGTTTTCTTAATCTTTCCAGCAAACTTCCCAGACTCTGTGGTGGACAACCTCCCAGCAGATATCAACACAGGCATTTATTATGGCTGGGCCAGTCTGGGGAACAGCGAGGTGCATAAAATGGTCATGAGCATTGGCTGGAACCCCTACTACAAGAACACCAAGAAGTCCATGGTAACCCCACTAAATTCACAGCTACTACTAATAGATCACCAAGAGATGTTAGTGTTCTCACATAAACCCTCTCAGCATCATTACTACAGGAAACGCACATTGTCTATATGCTAGACGTGCATGCTTAGGTCCACCAAAAAAAAAGTGAGTGAAACATGGAAAATATTTTTATGCAGTTTGTATACTAGATTAAAACAATCATATGGTGTACCACAGGTGTTTATGTCAAAACCTGAGTATCTCTTAAATCTAGCTAATAATAGTGTAAATGGGAAGAGCATTTCTGGTTAGGTTTGTTCCACCTTTATATCTTAGTTGCTGCCTTTGCACCAGAATTCTTGAACTGCATATTTTCTCTTCATCCAAATAAAAATTAAATTTATTTAGATGTGTGGGTGGCAAAATTAGTACTTGCGTATCAGTTAAAATGCGAGGCATCTGTGAATTCACACAGTAGATATGCTTGTGCGTGAATGAGCTTTTCTCTTTTTGTGCATTTTACTTTTAAGCACATAGCACGTGTCCTCGTTGCCGTTACCCAGGTTACTCAAATGTGACGCCACGAGTCACCGAAGGGATTAGCACCTGGGATTGTCTTTGTGAAACCCAACACAATTGGGTTTTTTTCCTTTTTAATTTCCTTTCCTTTGTTTACCTTGAACTGTGTGTTTTTGAGGAACATAGTAAAAGGGGGAGGAATTTGCTTACACACACATGTAGAGAAAATGTGGAACATGACCCCTGTTTTGTGTGCCATTCCTAGGTTATTTTGGACAGTTCTGTTTGGACAGAAGAGAGAGATGTGGACAAAGTGTAGCCCTTGCTATAGTGTGTACTGTTGGAGTAGAGACAGGTAGCACTGTTCATAGACTCCCCACACAATGACACGTTAGAGTCAAATTACCACTTAATTTTCCAGTGGATGTCCTGCACAGTTCAATGACTGAAATGCCTGAGAAAGCATGCACTTGTTTCAATACTTGACACACAGACAAAGTTCAGGCTGAATGTGCTGCCATGTAGCACATTTACTTTTATTATTTCTGTGTTAAATTCCTTTTTAATCTTTACTGTCAATCATCTTAAATGTTGAAAGAGGGTAAATCAACAAAGCGTAGAATGCAAAGTATTCATTGCCTTTATTTCATGAATGGACCATTTATGGTTGTGTCTTTTCTAGGTGAATTTGTATGTGTCGTTACATACTGGGTTGGGTTGGTGCTCTTTCATTTCTGCCCTTTTTTGAACAGTTTGCCCATGCAATATCCAGGGATGTGTTCTCTGTTGAGGTGTGTATTTTTTTTTTTTTTTTTTTTGCTGAAAGGCACATTTTCTTTGTGTGGCTCCCACTCCTGACCTCATTGAGGAATGGCTGACCTATAACCTTTGACCCCACTGCTTTGCTTTGATGGATGTTCTGGTGTAGAGTTTGGGCATTGTAGCATACTTATTCCATGTGATTGCACAGACTTATTTTTGCCATAATACCCAGTTTAAGGTCTTTTCATTTGAAATGTTTTACTTCTACATAAGTGTGATGTTTGTGCTGTTAATGGCAGAGGGGACACAAGCAGCGATACCATACTTTCATCAAGCTTTGTTCTAGCAGTTCTTGACTATTATTCAATTGTGGTAGTCAGCAGGTTTATTGGATATAAATTACAGAATATAGTTGAAACAGCTGTAATTCAAGTAATACAGGATATAATAACACCCTCTTAGACCACCTTTTACATGATGCCACTAAGTATGTCAAAAAGTGCTGGCATTAGAATTTACAACAGATATTTTCAGCAAGTCACACAAATGAGTGATGAGGAAGGCAGGAATAAAACATGAAATGCTTTTCTTCCACAAACCATATGAACTTAATTAGTTTTTTTTTTATGCACACAAACAGCTCTGTTGTCTGCCTGGCTTCACAGGCTGTTATTACATATAAGATTAATCAGTTACATTATCTTTAACCACAGCTGTGGCCCTTGGTAGAAAGGGCCCGTTTAGAGTTGTAGCGTCTGCTGTTTCTTGTTAGTTCTATGGTGTCTGTATTCCCCTTGCGTATTTGCCATTTTGTTATGTCTTTGATTAGATACTCTCATTGGAACGATGTGTTAAAATTTTCAGAAATACCAAGACGGACCCGTTTTCTCAGTACTATATCAACCCTCATAAACACCTTGTGTTTCTGGATCGACTCCAGCATTTTCTGCTTGCTTGTGCTTTTGTTCTGAAGGAAACACACTTGATTCACTTGTTTAAAGAAGACTTTTATGGGGAGACCCTGAGCGTGGTGGTGGTGGGCTACATCCGTCCAGAGAAGAATTACGAGTCCCTGGGTAAGGACAGCCTTAATGTCGCAGTCATGAAAAACAATGCCTCTTTTGCTTTTGCTAAATGCGGGATTTAATGAGGTCGTGGCACCTTCTGTAGTGCATGTAATTTGAGTGGAAATTGGGGTTTAGGGGTTGCCTGTTCTTACTGTAATTTTTTTGGGTCGTGCAGATGCTCTGATAGCAGACATCAAGAGGGACATTGATGAAGCGGAGAGGATTCTGGACCTGCCAGAGCACCAGAAGTTGAGAGAAGACAACTTTTTCAAGGTTCTGCCCAGCCAGATCATGAATGGCCATTGACAGCTGGGACTGTGAAGGTTAACAGAACTGTTGGTAGTCGCCCTATGTTCTCCTGCTGTCTGCTGTTAATCTTCATAGGTAAAAGTTCACACAAAGCATTGCCAGCAATTGTCAGATATTTACTTTGTACTTAGTTGATCTTCCTTTACCCACCTTGACTAGTTCAGTGTCTGTGGCTCTTGTCCAATACACTGCCGGGTTACGCGAGACGCACTGTTGCACCACCCTTTGTGAAGGTTAGTTCTTCTGATTCACTCAAGTGGCCACCATATCTGCTGCTAGGACAGCCATGGGCTCCACAGAGCTCAAGACCAACACATCCCCCTTCTCTCCATTCCCACAATAGCTGTCAAGTGGAAAGGGCCTGGCATCATGGTCAGAGTTAGAGGACTGTTGTGTTTTTGCAGCAAGGGTTGGCAGCACTGATATGCATTTGCCTTTGATTGCTACTTTAATCAGTACTGTTAACTTTAGCCAGTTTGACATTGTGCTGCCTTGTGTGTTTGTTTTAATACCCATTTCAGCATCATTCAGATGTTCCTACACTACTGACTCATATTTGGGTATAATTTTGGAGATAAGTAGGCTATACAGGAATATCTAAGGTCTTGGGTGTTAACGGTCAGATTCAGCTGTTAAATTTCGCAACTGTCTTATAGTTCTGCAAGTGTGGTACTCTTTAGAGATTAATTCACATATGAGAAAAAGGTCCAATGTTTATTGATGTCAATATATTTGTTTTAATGGATTAAAGTAGAATTCAAAGGACAGAGGCTCTTTAGAGAGCTTTTTTCTTTTAATTCCTACAGTTGCTCTGACAGGTTAGCTGTCTTTTAAAAGCATTTGCATTTTGTAATTGATATCTTCTCTGATTTTAATTTGTGATTTTAGAGTTGTAATTTATTTGCTGCAAATAAACAATGTTGTCCAACCCATGTGCTGAGATTCATACAGCCTACAGGTAATGGATTGGAATAGCTCCAGCTGCTGAACTGTTCTGTGGTGTGATTTCACTGTAGTTTTTTTTTTGCCATTATAGCACTTTCTCTTATTGTACTATACTATACTTTTGTACATCAAATACCAAAGTAAATTAATCACATTCTGAATTGGTGTAGAATTCTTAGTGTAGATTATAATAATTTACCATACAACCTTGTGTCTTCTTGGTTGTGATAACATTTGTACGAACAGGATTATGGTGTCTCCCCCCCGATCAGTAAACAGTGTAGTAAATGTAACTTGGTCACATACAAAATTGTGTGTGTGGGGCAGCCTTCACCACCATAATGGCTTTATAAACAAAAGTCGTTTGCATGTTTTTGGCAGTTTTAAAATAACTCACAAACTTGAAGACTACAGTTTGCTCAGTTATCTATACAGCTTACCGATTATGTGCCTGAGAATGGTGATCCATGGACACTGTGTGGAACACTGGGAAAGTACTGCCTTGAGAATGGTGATCCATGGACACTGT